>OZ023215.1:35312161-35442161 GCA_963995525.1 Escarpia spicata
GGTTGTCCCATAGCTATAACGAACTGTTCAATCGACATGTTGTCTAGTGTTACCGCGTAGTTTAGACCATTGGTCTACTGGATGCCGGTTGCTGAAACACTGAAGTGAGTTAATTCTAAGAGCTGCGTTAACAATCACCCACCATTCATATATTCTCCCACAATAATTATTATTTTCGCTAATAATAGTTGTGCTTAGTCGGATTAACTCAATCGAATGTAACACGTGCGTGAAAAGTTTATGTTTTTTCTTCTCACAAAGCGTTTGGTTTCTGTTAGACGTATATCACTTGACGTATAATATACTTATCATTCAACATCGAATTTTGCGATTCAAAATTAAATAATTAAACCAACATGTGTCGAATTATGTTGTCATAGATCAACGGCACTTAATCTACGGCATAGATAACATGTCTGACTGAAAAAATAACAAAAACTGGAAGTAAATTAGTCAGAAATTATGATGTTCAAGAGATTTCTAACTATAGCGTTTGCGACTGTTCTTTTTGTTTGACCAGAAAAACACTGCAGTGCTGAATGTGACGATGGCTACTGCGCATGTGTGGCCAAACCACTTCCGAACCCGTGCCCGATCAGCCTGAAAGCGATTTGCTGCAAATGTTCGTGCAGCAATTCCGGAGAAGCCCAGTGTAAAGCCTTCAAGCTGTGGTGGAGTGAACGGTCTCCATAAGATGTCGCCGTACATGTTGCCTAGTCTAATGTACACTGATGGCTCAGTGCATGATTAATTTCAGTAGTTACCTTATTTCTAAATATATATTGGTGATTTTTATTAAAATTCACGTTCATTTCGAGGTATGGCGTAAGATTGATAAAATCCACCGGTAGACAGCATATTATTGCTTTATAATACGAAAATTACTATTTTCATAGTTGTTGATCTAGTTCGCGTTCTTCAAACGTTCTTTTAAAACAAAAAAGGTGTATGTGTACCTACTAGCTGCTAATAAAAACATATGGATTGTCAAAACAAATATATTAATAAAACTGTTGACACTATCGCTGTATGTTACTCTGTTACCAACATCACCAACCACCCAACAAGAAGCTTAATTAAATAGAGAGATATTGAACACATCATTATGCTAAAATTGTGTTTGACCCCATCGTAGGCCCACGTTTTACGCAATAATTGCTGCGTTGCTGAATTCTTCCAAGAGAATCTGAGATGGTGAAAAGTGATGAAAATGTTGATTGCAGTATTTACTAAAATACAACAATACTGAAAATAGAAAACAATCGTACGGGAGGCCGGGTAAGTTGTGACTTTAATGTTGGACTTGTTCCTCCCTACGCCACCGAATTGTCTTACAACGTGGGTGAATGTGTCAACAACAAGCGTGCTTCATGGGGGCTGTGTGCGTGTTCGCACCTGGCTGTGTGTATGAGTTACCCGATTCACGTGAAGAGATGTACTCAGTAATTGTATGGTACCAGTTTGACCTGTGTTTATTTATCCGTTCTGTTTTTATGAA
Source organism: Escarpia spicata (assembly GCA_963995525.1). Taxonomy (NCBI): domain Eukaryota; kingdom Metazoa; phylum Annelida; class Polychaeta; order Sabellida; family Siboglinidae; genus Escarpia; species Escarpia spicata. Next base: position 35,313,660 of record OZ023215.1, read on the forward strand.
ACGTCTCGGAATCCTTTTAAAACACCGCTAGTAGGACTATGCCATAACTGAGACACAGCCATGTTTAATGCGCAACTTATTTAGAGTATGGAATCACACTCATAGGATTTTTTTTTGTCTACTTTGACCTCTTAAAATACGTTTTACAATAAATGATTGTAACGGGTAGGCGTGCATAATTTCACACAATAGTGGCTGAACACGAAGAGAGTATAAAGCTGCCTGACTTGTGGAATGTGATTTTCCACGAAAAATTGGACTATGGGTTTATATGTAAACCCAATCAAATTGAAAAGGTAAGGTCTATAAATATATATTATGTTTGACAGAAATCTAAAACTTATTTCGGGGTCTGTGTGTCCGTTCACTAGCAATGAAATGCAAATAATAATTTGCCGACCATTATGTGTTGTGAAGTAGTTGAACCCTTCATTGGACGTTGTTGCTCTCAGTCAACATGCCAGTTTTATACCCTACTTAAAAAATACCAAAGCAAAACAAAAACATCAACAATTTAACATTGTGTTATAATAGCGAGTATTTTAGCCTCAAATGATACCTGTAATTATTAGCAAAGTCTTTCATTTGTCATGCCGTCTGTGCGTTTTACCATGGCCGATCACACGGTTAATTATAGTAGGAAAATGTCCGTCACCGGACGGGATTCCTTAGTAGTTGACAATCGTGATAGACTGGTAGTAATATGTTAGAAAACAACAGCATCTTTGAAAAGATATAGACGTTACGTCCTAGTCTAGTGGTCGTAGATTAATCGCTGAAAGTTTTGCACTCGAGCTTCAAGACGTCTAAAAGGAAAACGTTAACCTACCCGCGTACATACGCAAGCTCAATTATAAGTAGATATCGATAATGCAAGCGTCTGCATGACCACGTGCGCATCATTCCGCGCGAAAAGTTTTGTTTTGTGGAGATGATACGCAGCTGCGTGCACACGCACTACGCATACACGTGCGTCAGCACACATAGAAATGATCATGTCGATTAAACACATATCCAACGTGCTCAGGTAGTTCAGCACGTACAAAACGTTTGTCGTATCACAATGAATCGCGCCGTATTTTAACATTAGGAGTCTTCAATTAAAGTTTAACTACTACAATAAAATATGTAAACAACGCACGCACAATTCGTCCAGAAAGGTCGATAACACTGGATCCTTGAGTTTATGCGACGTTTCATTGATAACGTAGACAACACGTTTGCCACGCACGTGACCAGCAACACAGACGGGTCGGGTGACAGATGAATTATTATGGAACCTAATGTTGTCGTTATAACGGTTTCACCCACACCTATAGTATTAAATAGCCGACATTAATGATGTAGGCAAAGTCGTAGTTATTTGTGCACCACGATTTACTTAATCTGATACCAGATACGAAAAGGTGTCTATATCCGGACAAGATCAGGTGTCTTACTTTCAGATAAAGTGTTGCATCAAGAGCACGGCACTATCCCGAGAACGGAGAGCCGACATTGACGTGATCAGTTCATATCCGGTAAGTATAATTCTTACACTAGAATCTACACGGTTGTATCTATTATATAATATTTGTCTGACGATGTCTTGCTTTTAATATATAATAATAATAATGACACAATTAATAAACAAAGACAATAATTTGTAAAGTACCACAATTGCAACACGAATTCCGCTACTTGGTGTGTTGCGGATTGTACACGTACGAGTGTATGTACCTGTGTGCGTTCGTGCGTGCATGTGTGTCTATGTGTGTGTGTGTGTGTGTGTGTGTGTGTGTGTGTGTGTGTGTGTGTGTGTGTGTGTGTGTGTGTGTGTGTGTGTGTGTGTGTGTGTGTGTGTGTGTGTGTGTGTGTGTGTGTGTGTGTGTGTGTGTGTGTGTGTGTGTGTGTGTGTGTGTGTGTGTGTGTATGTATGTGTGTATGTATATGTGTATGTATGTATGTATGTGTGTATGTGTGTATGTATGTATGTATGTGTGTAGGTATATATGCATGTACGTAAGTACGTATGTATGCGTGTATGTATGTATGCATGCTTGTATGTATGTGTGTGTGTGTAAGTATGTCTACGTATATACGTGTGAATGTATGTGTGTGTATGTATTTATATATGTATGTATAAAATGTATGTTTATATATATATGTATGTACATATGCACGTATGCACACGTGTATGCATGTACGTGAGCAAATCATGTTATCATTGTTATAATAATAAGCTTGACTAAACGCCCAACTATGTGGAGACGTATGAAACAATACAACACTGACGAGATTATATTTAAAAGTTAATGTGTTGGTTTCCTCTAATCTTGCAGAAATGGTTATTTATTATTTCAGCATAAAACAAGTGAGAATGAAAGGCGGTATTGCTACAGCCGTTCTGAGCCTACTGTTGGTTGTGTGTCTTGTCCACGGAGCCGTTGACCGCGTGAGTATGGCCGCCTTTACGAAGGTTGTGCTCAGCAGTCACTGATCTTCGTATAAAGTTGCTGTGGTTTGTAATCGAAAACAACAATTAATTTTGAAAATAATTGTTCAGCTATTGTTTTTGGAAAGTGTACCTTCTTATTACAAATTCACTGGACAAAAGCAGAAGAATATTACATGTTGTATAACTTAAATGTTAATAATAAAATTATACTGTGGAAGTACTGCTAATAAGTTTTAGGACAGTAACTGAAGTGAAGAAATGCTATCAAGTGTAAGGCTTAAATAAGTATGCGAGTATAAAACATTGAACGATTAGAGAGGGATCGTCATTTCAACAGAATGCAGAATCATCATTATAAGCGCTCGGGTGCAAAATCAGCATTAACAGGTCGACTAGTCCATCTGATAGGGTTGCATTTGCTCCGATAATATCTGACGATATTGTCTATGACATGAAGCTTAGGCTACGTCAATATATTTATACCACCATATTCTACATATCAATTTAATGCTGCCAGAATGCATTCGAAATAATAATCACACTCGGAGTTTGCTGTAAACTCTTGAAACAACGGTCTGCGGTCTGCCGTCGTCGTCAGGCACTCGGGCGCTTTAATTGTAGCTGCATTCTACAGAACGCTTCCTGTGACGTCACATTGATACTCACTAGATGACTCTGGAAAACACGTCATAAATTAAGCAGAAAAGATCTACTTTCTATTGCAAAATTTATACTTTGTGTAGTCTGAAAGTCATAATCATTTGTTTTACAGTTAAAAGAGGGTCTACTGGTAGAATAATGTCATTTTAAACAAACATCAATGCCGGTGGCTGATGCCTTTATAAACATACATGAGTTGGAATGTGTTGCATCTTAATATGTTCTTCTTTTCCAGAGCTCCATTCCGGATTGTCGTGAGTATGAGAAATACGGCGTACTTGTAAAGTCGTAAAAACAAATATTTTACCAGGCTGGATTAAAACCATGTTTGTCATGCGATACTGCGTATTACGTATATTTTTGCCCTTTTATCCCATCAATATATATATGCGCCAGCATGTATCCCCGTAAATCACTCATCGGTTCGTCTGCGTGCGTTTTGCAAGCTGTAGTCCGCATGGCCTGTGGCGCCATCTTCCGATCAAAATGTATGACATCACTGCATCACCAAACAAGTTGCAACAATGCAAATACATGTATTATGTGTTGGAGGGGTAGATTCTCACACGCCAATTAAAGTATAAGCTTGATGTCTCAACGTTCTTGTTGATCTCACTGATCTTATTATTGCATCCCTAGCAGTGTCTGCCAATAATAAACCGTCTTGGTTTGAATCTCTGTCTCTCCCTGTCTCTGTCTCTGTCTGTCTCTGTCTCGGTCTCTGTCTCTGTCTCTGTCTCTGTCGCTGTCTCTGTCTCTGTCTCTGTCTCTGTCTCTGTCTCTGTCTCTCTCTGTCTCTCTCTCGTCTCTCTCTGTCTCTCTCTGTCTCTGTCTCTCGTCTCTGTCTCTGTCTCTTGTCTCTCTCTCTCTCTCTCTCTCTCTGTCTCTCTCTCTCTCTCTCTCTCTGTCTCTCTCATCTCCTCTCTCTCTCTCTCTCTCTCTCTCTCTCTCTCTCTCTCTCTCTCTCTCTCTCTCTCTCTCTCTCTCTCTCTCTCTCTCTCTCTCTCTCTCTCCTCTCTCCCTCTCTCCTCTCTCCTCTCTCCTCTCTCGCTCTCTCTCTCTCTCTCTCTCTCTCTCTCTCTCTCTCTTCGTCTCTCTCTCTCTCCTTCTCTCTCTCTCTCTCTCTCTCTCTCTCTCTCTCTCTCTCTCTCTCTCTCTCTCTCTCTCTCTCTCTCTCTCTCTCTCTCTCTCTCTCTCTCTCTCTCTCTCTCTCTCTCTCTCTCTCTCTCTCTCTCTCTCTCTCTCTCTCTCTCTCTCTCTCTCTCTCTCTCTCTCTCTCTCTCTCTCTCTCTCTCTCTCTCTCTCTCTCTCTCTCTCTCTCTCTCTCTCTCTCTCTCTCTCTCGCTCTCTCTCTCTCTCTCTCTCTCTCTCTCTCTCTCCTCTCTCTCTCTCTCTCCCTCGCTCTCTCTCTCTCTCTCTCTTTCCTCAGTTCCACTACAGCATGTTTCTTTCTTGACGTCCGTAGCTTCGGTGATTTTGCAAATTTCAAAAAACTAACAACATCATACGCAAGTTGGTATGCTTTGTTTGTGTGCTGATATCTATGTGGTTGCTCCATGGCTATAACGAAAGTGTTACCGCGTTGTTTAAACGTTTAGTCTACTATGTAGCGGGTGCTGAACAATCTCACACAATTCATATATTCTCCCACAATAATTATTATTTTCGCTAATAATAGTTGTGCTTAGTCGGATTAACTCAATCGAATGTAACACGTGCGTGAAAAGTTTATGTTTTTTCTTCTCACAAAGCGTTTTGTTTCTGTTAGACGTATATCACTTGACGTATAATATACTTATCATTCAACATCGAATTTTGCGATTCAAAATTTAATAATTAAACCAACATGTGTCGAATTATGTTGTCATAGATCAACGGCACTTAATCTACGGCATAGATAACATGTCTGACTGAAGGTAGCAAAAAGTAGCAAAAACTGGAAGTAAATTCGTCAGAAATTATGATGTTCAAGAGATGTCTAACTATAACATTTGCGACCGTTCTTTTTGCTTGACCAGAAAAACACTGCAGTACTGAATGTGACGATGGCTACTGCGCATGTGTGGCCAAACCACTTCCCGAACCCGTGTCCGTTCAGTCTGAAAGCGATTTGCTGCAAATGTTCGTGCAGCAATTCCGGAGAAGCCCAGTGTAAAGCCTTCAAGCTGTGGTGGGGTGACCTGCCGCAAGATGTCGCCGTACCTGTTGCCTAGTCTAATTTTCGCTAGTGGCTCAGTGCATGATTAATTTTAGTAGTTACCTTATTTCTAAATACATCTCAGTGATTTTTATTTCAATCCAAGCTCATTTTGAGGTATGGCGTAAGGTTTAGAAAATATGCCGTCGACAGCATATTATTGCTTTATAATACGGAAACTACTATAGTCATACTTGTTGCTCTAGTTCACGTTCTTTAATATTAAAACAAAAAAGTGTATGTGTACCTACTAGCTGCTAATAAAAACATATGGATTGTCAAAACGAACCTATTAATAAAAATGTTGACACTATCGCTGTATGTTACTCTGTTACCAACATCACCAACCACCCAACAAGAAGCTTAATTAAATTAAGAGAGATTGAACACATCATTATACTAAAATTGTGTTTAACCCCATCGTAGGCCCACGTTCTTCGCAATAATTGTTGCGTTGCTGAATTCTTCCAAGAAAATCTGAGATGGTGAAAAGTTATGAAAATGTTGATTGCAATATTTACGAAAATAGAACAATACTGAGAATAGAAAACATTCGTACGGGAGGCGCGGGGTAAGTTGTACCAGGAAACAAAATGAACCAGCTTGAATAATTCGTAAGCTAACCACATCTGTATGTATGGTCAATGGGTCATAAATAGATGCAATCATTCAACACACAACAAGTTGGAAGTCTCAAGGCGGTGCAATTGAAAGTCTCAATGAGATGGTCTTTGGTGGGATTCAACGAAGTGATTTAACAAGATTTAACAAGATTGCCACCCAGAGAATTAACTCTAGGTGGCAGGTGGACAAGGAAGCCCTTTGGCTTATCGAGAGTCCGACCCTTTTATCTATGTGTATCCCGCTTTTTTTTTTAAACATATTCACGCTACTAGCACCCACACAATCAGCAGATAATCTGTTCCATTCATTTACAGTCCTTCGTGAAAATGAAAACTTTCTTATATCTAATCTACTCTGCTCCTTTGGTAATGTAACTTCATGTCCTCTAGTCCTTCTATCTTTCTTAACTGAGAAAAAAATATTTCTATCAATATTTTCATAACCATTTAATATTTTAAACACTTCTATCTGATCTCCTCTCAATCTCCTGGTCTCTAGTGCTGTTTTTTTAGGCGTATTTCGTAACTAAGATCCCTCAGTTTTTGTATCATTTTAGTTGCTCTCCTCTGCACTCTTTCTAGCATATCTATGTCCTTCCTGCGATATGGCCTCCACGCTTGAATACGATATTCTAAATGAGGCCTAACTATTGTTTTGTACAGCGGTATTATTAGCTCTTTTTCCTTATACGTTATGTCTCGCCTAATTAATCAAAGGATTTGATTTCCCTTTGAAGCTGCAATTCCGCACTGCTCTGAAACCTTCATATCAGCACTAATGGTTAACCCTAAGTCCTTTTCTTTTACAGTAGTACTTAATAGAGTACCCCCCCTCCATTGTATATTCTACCTCTTCGTTCCCATGTCATGTGTGGAGGAATTTACATTTCCCAAAATTGAACAGCATTTGCCACTTTTCAGACCATTTGATCAATATGTCAAGATCACCTTGTAAATGCTGTCTATCTCCATCACTTTTAATCCTTCTAAACACTTTTGTATCATCCGCAAATTTCAACACCTTGCTTGCTATTTCATCATCCAAATCGTTGAGATATACTAAGAATAATATAGGTCCTAGTACTGATCCCTGTGGTACCCCACTCAATACCGATTTCCAGTTTGATGCCTCCCCTCCAACTACTACACGTTGTCTTCTGTCAATCAGCCATTGTTCTATCCAGTTTATTATACCATTTTCTATGCAATGGGCCTTTAGTTTAAGCAGTAATCTTTGATGTGGTACTTTGTCGAAAGCTTTTTGAAAATCTAAGTAGACGACATCTACTGGTGATCCCTCATCTACCCACTTAGTGATGTCTTCCAAAAAACATAACATATTTGTTAAGCATGACCTCGCTTTTAAAAAAACCATGTTGAGATGGGTTTATCAAGTTTTGTTTAACAAGAAAATCCACCATGTGATTTTGAATTAGTCTTTCTAATAATTTGCAAATCACTGATGTTAAACTCACTGGTCTACAGTTCTCTGACTTGTTTCTAGAACTTTTTTTAATAATTTAAACCTTTTTCTAATGACAAATTTAAAACTGTTGCAAGCCGTACGCTAATTTGTTCTACAATTTCCAGTAGTTGTTTGGGCGGAATCCCATCCACTCCAGGTGATTTGTTATCCTTCATAGCCCTTATTTTCTTAGCTACCATTTCCGGGGTTACAATTAATTGTCCTAAATAATCTGAATCTGCCCCCTTGAATTTCGCCTCTGGTACTGTCAGTGAACTAATATCTTCTCTGGTAAACACTGAACTAAAGTACTCATTCAGGTCTTCTGCCATTAAGAATCCCTCTGATATTATATTTTCAGCACTATCTTCTAGAGGACCGACCTTATCTTGAACTTTCTGTTTGCTTCGAACATACGCATAAAAACTCTTGCTGTCATGTTTTATATTACTAGCTAATTGTTGTTCATAGCTTCTCTTTGAATTTCTAATTTCAGCTGTAGCTTGGTTATGTGCTTCTTTATAACCGTTGTAGTCTTCGTCATTTCCAGTACATCTATATGACTTCCACATCATTTGTTTATACTTAATTTTTCTAATGGATTCTTTCGATAAGTGATTCTTTTTGGACCGTTTCCCTTATTTTTTGAAGGGTACACATTTTTCGACTATGCACTTAATTTAACTCTTTAATATATTCCAGCATTCTGTTGCTGTCTTATTTTTTAGTGTGTTATTCCAATCTATCTTTGCTAAATATTTCCTCATGTCCTTAAACCTTCCTTTGTGGAAATTTCTCCTATACTGCTTTTTACTATTCCTTTCTGATTTTACTTTGATGATAAACTGTGTCTGGTTGTGATCGCTACTCCCCAGTGGCTCACATATCTTGACATTGTCAACTAATTCATTCTGTGAGGACAAAACTATGTCTATCACATTCTCACCCCTGGTTGGTTCTAGCACATGTTGAGAAAGGAAAGTATCTTGAACTAAAACTAAAAACTAAAAACTTGTGGACCTCACTCCCCATACTCTGTAGAGATTTCCATTGTATATGCCCATGGTTAAAATCCCCCATAATAATACAGTCCCGTTTGCTTACTTCCCTTATAGCGTTTTGTATTTTTTCATTCTCTTCTATGTTTATGTTTGGACTTCGATAAACTAACCCAACTGTTAACGTTAAGTTTCCTGTAACTATGTTACACCAAACAGCTTCTTCGCAATCTGCTTCTCTTTCTAATTTTATTCCATAAGCCTGGGTAGATTCTTTAATATATAAAATAACTCCACCTCCCTTTCTTCCTATTCTATCTTTTCTAAACATTACATATCCTGTCAGTCCCAATTCAGCATCTGATATATCGGTGGTGGTTCAGGATTCGGTTATACCTATTATATGAGGGTCAATATCTTCTACCATAATGCTTAGTTCATTTCTTTTGTTTACTATACTCCTTGCATTTAAACAGACACATTTATATCCAGCTTCAGAAGAGTTTTCCAGATTGTTATTTGCTGATTTATTTGTGCTGTCTATATCTATGCCTCTATTTTCAGGCTTTTCTGTGAGTCCCCCCTGCGAATCTAGTTTAAATAGATGCAACCTGTCCCACTGTCAACAGATCGCAGCAGGTTCTCTGAGAAAACTGCTGCCCCCTTTCCACTAAGATGGAGGCCATCTCTCATGTACATATCTTCCCTCCCAACAAAGTATCCCCATAAATCTGTGAATCCCACCCCCTCTTCTTCACACATCTGCTCAACTAGTGCGTTGATCGTCATCCTCTTGCATTTTCTATACGTTGCCCCCCTTCCTCCCATTACTGGCAAAATTCCTGACAGAATAACCCGTTCAACTCTTGTCTTCTTTAGCTTCCTCACTAACTGTCTATACTTCTGTACTATCGCAGTTGTTCCCTCCAGGTCTGCATTATTTTTTCCTACATGTACCGGTATAGACCCCCCCCTTGCCATGTCCCAATACCTTCTCTACCCTGTCAGTCACATGTTCAATACTAGCCCCCGATAGACAAACAACAACGAGTCGCCCATAAACACCCTCTCTTTCCTTAATGCCCCCTCAATCACCGCCTCAGAGTAGCTCCGTCTTCGGTTTGCATCTGTCTGGTTGTTGTCTTTCCCTCCTGTCGTCTTCTCTCCTGTCACATTCTCTTCCGATCCATTCTTTCCTGTCGCTTTTTCTCTTGTCACCTTTCCTCCTGTCAGCGTCCCTTTTATCGACTACTCTTCTATCACATTTGCTCTCACTTCCTTTCGTCCCTTCATCTATCGTCCCATCTCATTTTCTTCTCTCCTCTCCAGTCCCATCTTCCCCCCCCCCCTCCTTTTCTACGGTCACTTTCTTCCCTGTCACCTTCACGCTTGTTACGTTTTCTGTTGTCGATTTTCCAATTGCTTCCCCTCCAATCACCTTCCCTCCTCTCAATCTCCTTTCCTCAGTTTTCTTGCCACTGCTATTCTCCTTCAGTCTTGCAGTATTCTCACCTCTCTCCCTGTCGTCTCTCTCCATTCGACCTGCCTCCTTGTTAATTCCCATCTCCATTCCCTTCACAATATCTGTCAACCTAACTATCTCCTTCTGCAGACACTCCACCTTCCAACACTCAATGCACTGAAAGGTGAATTCTTCCTCCATGGTTTCTGCCCATGACTTCCCACAGTCGGACAATGCAAAATCTACCCAGCTGCAGTGCAGTTGGAGATTTCCCTCAATGGGTGCAGGTGCAAGTTTTGGTAAGACTTAAGAGACTGGGTAGACTTGAATTTTTCTGGGCCTCAAATGGGACGGCATTTGTTGTTTTGATGAGCCTTATGGGTTGTTCTGATAGAGATGATGCGAAGCGCACAATTCTCATCACCACTCGATATCACATCGTGCAGCTAGGTTCGTTTAGCGCCATGGATCGTGCAAAGGGACGCTTTTGTATATACTTATTTTGCATAGCAAAAAGGAGTACAAACCCACGCACAGAAACCAGCATTAGCTTGAAGGTTATAAAAGCAAAGTACTGACATTGATGCATGACAGACTGTTTATAAATAGGTCTCTAGTGTGACTATAATGATGGCAATAGTGTAGACTTTACAAATACAGTTTGAGGAAGTCTACAAAAGTCATCAACGACTGGTCGTAGGATAGCAGTTGTTTAACGAAAGCTGTGGTACTGTACTGACACAAAACGTGACGTATCAACTATTACAGTTCGTTAGTCTTACTATTCACGTGACGTTTCTTCTGTTTAAGGGTTATTGTGGAAACCCCGGCAGTCGACGAATAACTCCACATGCAGTTTACTCATAACCTCATTTACAGAAGATTATTCAAAGGTGTGCCCTCACGGTAGAAAACGTAAGATAGAGTGAAAAACGTAATATTCACAAAAGTCTGTCATGGTTAACATGTCCAAAGTAAACAAAAATACATGTTGGCTTTGTCTTATCAATCATGTGTTTCTATTGCAAAATAAATATAGGTAGGGTAGGACAAACAGTTCTGTGTCATTTGTTGTTATTTTGATGTGAATGCCAGATATGAAAAACCATAATTATTATATGCAGGTGAATACATACTTGCAAGGATTTGTTAAAGTAATACGCTTTGTAAAACGACAGCCTAATTTATTATAATTGTACATTTTTTTCGCGTTTTACTCTTATAGACCGCGAAGCTGGGGATACCAGTACACAATATTCGTAAATTCGTAATGTAAGGCAACTTATAGACTATCCTGACACAGCTACTAACGTGACAGCTGTGTTTATCACATAATGTCACTCAGGATGTCATTGTAAACAATTACCGAATCATGAACACGTGCCGGTGTTTACAAAAACGATGTTCCTGTCTGCCGGTAGAGGCGCCACTGAGTAGTCAATGTTTTGACGTCACGTAGTATTAAAGTACATCGTGAGGAAAGTGGTCCGCGTGAGAAAGTGTTTGTGCGTGTGGCGATACGACATTTGAGGGTATTTCACACAGTTTCTACCAATCTATAACATATATAGCGTACTTCCTACATTAGTGAAGCAACGGTGAATAATGTACACCGATTTTACGAGGCGCTTAACGACGAGAATGTCATAAATGTCTTCGTTCATGGGGTGGATTCTGCCGATGTTTGTCGTATCAAGATGGTGGTGCGTCTTGTTTATCGTGGCGATAAACCGCCCGGAAACTGTCGCCAGCAACGAATACCGACCAAATATTTACTCGGCGTTTGTGAACATCACCTACAGAGACCCGAGATCGGGGGAGATGACAACGGAGAAGGCGGACATTGGCAGATATGGTACGGAGAGCCGCCGAGACCCGGAGTGGGGCTGGGTCGTACACGTTCGGTCGGGGAACAATAAGTCGGACGGCTGTCAGCCTCCCATCAATGTGCCGTCTTCCAGATGGATCGCTCTCATCCAGCGGGGCTCGTGCAAATTCCATGAGAAGATCTACAATGCAGCCATCGTCAAAAACGCGTCGGCTGTCGTCATTTATAACAACAAAGACGAGTCGGACCTGCTAACAATGGACCATAAAGGTGGGTAAAATCGGAGTAATTCAAATATAGGGATTATAGATCTATGGCCCTATAATAATGTAAACATTGTAGCACACATCTGTCGCAACATATGTATATATATATATATAATTATATATATATAATTATATATATATATATACTAACAGTTATAATAATAGCCAAAAACAAGTAAACATTAACTTTAGCTTAGGCTTGGCCTCAGAGTGGGTTTGTACAACTGGAGAGATCGATGCTTAAAATGCATCATGTTTATAATAATAATCATTGATCAAACTTACAATCATATCCTGGGTAAGACTCAAGTAAGACTGTGTTTCTAATTTTTGTATCTAAGTTCTAGACTTTATATCATAAATTAAGTATCATTGCTACTTAATACTGTTAATTAATTTCTTACTAATTCTAAGGTTCTAGTTTGTTTTATTATTACTTATTATTCTGCATTTAAATGCTACTCAACATAATGTTTAGAATGTCAGATTCTTATTTGAGAGGACCCGTGTGTGAATCCCCAAGCGTCTCCGATCGGTCCGCAATCCACGACATCCTTCATCCCTTGTATGGATCCGAGAAAAATTTTTATTTGCGCAAATAGTCCAGCGAGTATAATTGCTCAGTATAACGTGGAGCCGATTCAAATGGCAGTGTACTTGCATGTTAATTGATCACTGAAAGTTTTCTAAAAGTGGGAAGTCACACTTCTACCAATCTATTTGTAAGTAGTCTGCAGGATAAAAATCATTAAACAAGGAATCTCTGATTCACATACTTCCCCGTAAATCAATGCGTGATAACTATAGAAGACACAACAGTTATATATTGGTTTGACTTGGAATTAATACCCTTTACATAACTGATACTTGGCTTGGGTTGAGTTACAAAATATCAGTTACATCGTGCCCAACATTAATACTCAATTATAATTACATCAGATCCAAAACACAATTACAATCACAGGACTCTGAGCACTAGATACAAAACATCGGGTATGTTGCCGCATGAAGGGTCAGTTGTAGTATTTTATATTTAATCTTGCTGCCAAGGTTCGGATTGGTTGCACATGTAACAACTGCCTAAAAATTCAATTACAATTTCAGTGTTGTAAAAATGTATTACAAATTAGACAATTACAAATGAACCCAGCTCTATCTGTCACGCATTTGTTAACCCTGTATGCAGTCCTGAGCATTTATTACTTAATCAGTCAATGTATATCTGCTGATAAAAATAGTTTTGTCCTAGAACAAAGTACTCCCTTCATTTGTTGGTCATTTGTTTATGTCTGCATGTTTTTATTAACTTGTGTCAATTGCCAATATCCAGCCACTTGAGGTCAGTTATATGGACTTTGCCATGTAACACTAACAGAGCTCTGTGTAAGAATGTCAATACACTATCCCTGGTCTTGTTGTCATTCTTCTTCTGTTGACACTAACTGGTGTAAGACAGTTGCTCTGTATTTTAACCCATTAGATCCTACAGTTCCCAGAATGGAATTTTATATGCATTCTTGACACTTCTCATAATTTAGTAATCTTTGCGATACATGTGCCTTCCACCTTTTTGTACTGTGGAGTGCAGTAGGGGAGCAGTAAGAACTTTCAGACTCTTCAGTGTGTTCCCCAGGGTAAAATGATGGGGTGAGGTGGTAGGGGTGGGCTATGAACACCACAGGTATGAAGCGTTGCTAGGGGGTTCGGGGGTATGCTCCCCGAGAGATTTTTTTAACCAGCTTAAAAATGATGCATTCTGAGGTATTTTTTAACCTTTACTCTTGAATATAGAGAGGAAGATATAAAGCATATATAAAAACTACTTTTAAATGTAGTAATAATGATTGAGTCAGTAATCACAATTGTTTCATCATGTTAAGGTGTGGTTTCCACTTTACCACTTGTACTCAGTAGAGGTGTGGTTTCCACTTGACCACTGGTACTTGGTTGTGGTGATGTTTTTCTTGCCCTAACCCTAATCCTTGTTACCATGCTGACAGGGTCAGTAAAACAGTGAGAAATGAGTTCTTATATAACGCAGTATCTAGTCCTGAGGACTGCTCAAAGTGCTTTACTCCCTGGCAGACCTGTTCAATTGAACATTATCTTGACTTCTCTGGGAAGCATCCAGTGGTATCATCTGAAGACTCTCATCATCACCTTTAAATTATTATAATATCATAATATTATGGTAAATTGGTGGTTGATGTTCCAAAGATTATAGTCTATTTGTTGCTAGCATGCTATGCAATTAATTAAACAGTCATATCTGGAATGTCACAAAAGTATGTTTCTATTAATCACAAGAACGTTTCTAAAATTGTGTCGGTTTTTTTATAAAACAGTATAACTTGTTTAGCATAGCCAATTTCTGTGCAAACATATCATTGTCTAGCCCAAGTTATTGATAACCCATTAGTATACATGGTTTTGGGCAATAAATATATATTTGTAAGTACTTCACTCAAATCAACTTTCCCAAAAGTTTGTTTGTACAACTTTTTTGGAATATGTATTAGATATTTAGCTCAAAGATATCTTATGAATCACATTCTTTATTTGGCTAAAAATGGCGTAGAACTCTAGTTGAATAGACTTGTGGGCACTTGTGTCGAATCCGAACCCACGTCAATTTCGACGTTATAACTTGAGTTTTGCCTAACTTTGATACCTCAGTGAGAAAGTTACATCTTCAACATTATCCTAGGCATATTTACCTTTAAGAATATTGCGTCTTACGTCCATTTGAGGCGTAAATAGCACCCCGGTTTGTATCAACATACGCTGCTATATCGCTCATTTTATGCACGCTGTGCGGTAACGGTGCAGAGTAGCGCAAATCAGGTCGCTATTGGGGTTTCAAAAGGGTCTAGATTCAATATAAATGCCGACTAGTGAATAGGATGCACGTTTTTTATTTGGGCTTCAAAAGGGTCCGGATTCGACACAAGTGCCGACTAGTGACATAGTGCCATCAGCCTGCACGGTTTTTATTCCCACCACCGTCATAAACCAGAAATTCAACATCAGCTACACCAGCATTCTGATTTAATGTGGGCATATACTATAATAGTAAAATTGCGTGCAAAAGACATCTTAGTTCAGCCACTGTTTTTTGTCCGAGTTCCAAATGTCTCCCAAACGCATCTGTTTTACACCTGGGCTTGAGACCAGACCTGGGGCCGAGTACATTTTTATGAGTACAAGTATGAGTACGAGTACTTTGACGATGGATAAGTACGAGTACATTGCTAAAAACTAAGTACAAGTACGAGTACATTCTCACGAGTACGAGTACAAGTACAAGTACAAGTACGAGTACAAGTACGAGTACAAGTACGAGTACAAGTACGAGTACATTAAAAATATATAAATATTAAATAATAACGTATTTTAAAATTATTAATTAATCTAATTTATATTACTCAGCACAAGTGAATATGTAAAGCAGTTGATCAATTTTTTATGAGGAAAACTAAAAAACCTCCATTTCATCAACAATGAAACTCACTTCATTGGCATTCATTTCAGTGGCATCGTATAATCTTATCATCTATTTGTCATTGCCCGAAAGAACATGAGTTGTTCACAGGTTGAGTCTTTCAGGCTGCACTGTTCAGGGCAGAATACTTTCTCGGCTATGCTAAATACCCTTTCAACTAGGGCTGATGAGGCTGGAATGCTGAGATGGTGAGGGACCAACTGAGCCAGAGGTGGAAAACTCAGAACTGCGGAGGGTCACTGTGACAATCTGTACATGGCTGACTGAGGTATTGGTTCACCTCTACAATCAGCAATCTGCTGATGTTATAAGTTTGCAATTTATATTTTCTGATGTAGACTACTAGTTGTTGAGAGGGTTAGCACATGTCCTCATAACAGGCTCAGCATCCCCTTTGGACTTTTTAGCCAGGCTGCTGACATGGGATTATACTAGTGTAGGAGGCAGTCTGACTTGAGCCATCTTACTTCTACAGAGGAAGACTGACAGTTCTTGTTCTTAGCAGTTAGCACTGTCAGCCAGTGCCAAGTGGCATGGTCTCCATACTACATCAAAGGCATTTCCTGTCTAACTGGTGAGTTAACTGCTAATTGACTCTTTATGGCTTAATTAAACAAACAGGTTTATGGCCTGAACTGCTAGCCTACAATTATTGTTTGCTTAACAGGGTGTTTCTGACTGGAAAAGATGCTGCCTGTTGCCATGTTTGGGTATCATAGTCATTGTTATCAGAGAATGAGGATGTACTGGGATGTGTAGGGATGGTAAGGTTGTATACTATCACTAGTATCAGAAATAACAAAGTATTAAACAAATTGTTGAACATTTAAATATTTCAGGAAAGTTTCATTTTATAACCAAATATATTTATTTTCCCCAGTACATATTGAGAAAGTACTCAGATGTACTCGTAAAATCTGAGTACAATGAGTATGAGTCCATGACCCATAAGTATCATGAGTACGAGTACTTCAAAAATGTACTCGAGTACCGAGTACTTCGGCCCCAGGTCTGCTTGAGACTGCCAGGAATATCTCCACAGGACTGGGAATTGTTCTCCAGGGGGTCTGGTGAACCAATCCCCAACCCATTTCTTTCTGGTCAAGAGGCACCAATTAAACCAAATAAAATGTGGCATTCAGTGCTCAATATCCACAGAGTTCTGCTTCAGTCGAGGTCAAGGTCACAGTGGTTCGCTGTGTCGAAACATGTCACATGTGTAAATGCACACGTGAAAGTTGTCAGACTAGTTGGACAACACCGAGTTGGCCAACTAGTCCGCCAACTAGTTGTTCGTGTAAAAGGGCCTTTACAGTTCTTTGGCCTATCTTGGGTATTAGGAGCCATTTAGTGGCTCCAGGCTTCAGCTTCCCAAGTGTGCTCAAATAACTGTATTTGTTTAGGTCAGTCTGTGGTCAGTGCAGGTGGTCCAGGCCACCTGACCCATGGTGTCAGTGACCTGGTTGTGGGACACTGTCATCTCTATTTAACTTTGACCACCTGCCAATATGGTCAGGGGCAGCCCAGTTTTCTAATTTATAGAATGGATGTTTAGATCAACTTCCTAGAGCCCGGGTGTTTCAAAATAATATGAAATTTGTGTAAACCAGGAGGTCAAAAATTCAAATATTCTGAAATGGTGATATTTTTTGGTAAATTCTGAGTCACAATACAGTAAAACCTGTCTTAGCGGCCACCTGTCCATAACGATAACCTGGATATAACGGTCACTTTTGAAAGTCCCGAATGACTTCCTATTAGTTTGCACTGTCCACTACCTGTCCATAACTGTAACCTGTATATTGCTTATAATGGTCAGTTAATTTGGACCGAACCATTCATAGTTAACCTGCTGCTTGCGGGCAAGTCAAAGGGAATCCATAATTTTCCTAAATAAAACGTCATCGCGTTACATGGAAAGATAACAAATAAATTAAAGTTTTAATGAATCAGATGGAGGCTTTTTCTTTTTAAAAAATGTGTTATCCATGAAAGTTTACACAAACATGCTAAAAAGATGTTATGTTTGGGATATATCTGGACAGGTTTGGAAAAAAATCATATTCTTGGGTCAAATTTTCAGTGATGTACATTCTAAGGAATGCCCAGGAAGGAAGAACATGCTTACACTGTACCAATAAATGGTCACAGTTATTTGTTGGCTGCCTATTACAGGCCATTTATTAAAAATTTCATGTTATTTTGAAACACCCCATAGCGGGTTTCCCAAAAAACTTGAAAATAGACATTTTGGTTGAATTGCATTTACAGCAGAACTTTATTTCTGTGTTGAACTGGGTTGTAGTAAATACCGTAGGGCAATACCAAAAATACACTAAATTACATGATTATGTAATGTTACACATGTTTCAGGTTTTTATTCAGCTTTGCAACGTATACATTACGATAAATGGCCAATCATGTTTGTTGAAGATGTGAAGTTTCTCTCATGAACAGAAGAATCCCTACTTCATGAAACATTAGACTTCCCTCTCAAATCATTTACCTCATTGTGAATTGGGTTATTTGAATTGACAATGAATATATATAATAAAAAGACTAGGTCTATAATGGCGCGCAGTGGTGCAGTGGTTAGAGCTTCGGACTCTCAACCGAGAGAACCCGGGTTCGAATCCTGTGCTGCTTTGTCGAACTTTGGGCAAGTTTGTTCACTCTGCGTTGCTCCAGTTCACTCACCTGTATGAATGAGTACCTGGCTACAGACAGTGGTGGAAATTTTGGTTCAAATAGTCTTCGTGCATTAATTGCAGTTTGGCTGAATGCTTCTCAGAGAAGTCGAGATGGTGTTTGATTGAACAGGGCTGCCAGGGAGTAATGTGTAACACGCTTTGAGCAGTCCTGAGGACTGGATACTGCACTGAATAAAAACTTACCTTTTTATAAGGAATACTGTTATTACTAATATTTGCACCCAATCATTACTAGATTGTTTCAACCGCACAAAATTCAATTGAATAATGCGTTTATTTTTTAAGTGATACTGAAGTAAGAAGAATGGATAAATTAAATTTGGAAATACCTATAAATACAGCCTGTCATGTTCACACAGAAAAGCTTAAGAGACTGATCCAATTTATGACGTATTAATACTGTAATTGTTCACAATGCCACGCGTCCTTTCTAGAAATGTTCCAAGCTATATAATTGTCGTACACGTGAAGTTAATCCGCTTAAACCACTTACGCTCTGTGTATGTCTGCTGAATTAACAAAATTGCCTCGGTTTGATTTCAGTCAAAGACATCGTTTCGATCTTCATCAAGCAATCGGATGGTCAGCACTTAGCACAGTTGGTTGACAACGGCACCTATGTGCGCATGTACATTACATTTGGCAAGCAGCACTCGAATCACTACCCATCTATCAACAAGACGTCTGTGCTCTTTGTCTCTATCTCCTTCATCGTGCTCATGATCATCTCTCTAGCCTGGCTCATCTTCTACTACATCCAGCGGTTCCGCTACGCCCATGCCAAGGAGCGACTCTCGGTGAGTGTCTCGTGTTTCCTATAGAACATATGCAGAACAATTCACAGTTTTCAATGAACTTGTTACTGTTTTGAACACTAACTTTCTTAAGAGCTCATTAGCCCAATTTTGCTCAAGATTAATTAACATTTTTGTCCTCTTTAAAATTTATTTTGTTCTTTAAAATTTATTTTGCTCCTTAACAGTGATCTTGTATACTGAAAGCTGTCAGCACCAGGGTGTGCCAGCAGGACAGTTTTACTGGTGTGTCACTGAAATAGTGTCCTCTGTCATACAGAGGTTGCTTTTTGCATTTTTATAAAGTTCCATAAATTTAACAAGAGATTGTGGTTAATGGTTGACTTTCCCGATGAGCTCTTTGCCTTGGTGAGACAGGCCCCTGGATGAAGTCTCAAGGATGTGCTCCATAAGACTACCCAGTTTATACCATATATATCTCCATACTGACAGATTTAAAAAAAGTATTAAGGCTTGTTTACATTAGCTAGTTCATGTGGATTCCTAGCTGATAACGTCACATGACACATGCCGTATGACCCAAATCAGGCATGAATTAATAAGAACACAAAGTAACATTATTAAAAAACAGTGTAGATTAGATGATCATCCTTCTGGCGGCCACAATCATCTTGCTGATTATTCTGCCACACTTTGGGGGTTGCAGGGAGGTAGGAATTGTTTTTACCAAGAAAAGAATATCTAGAGAGTCAGACCTATGGAGAACATTCACTATAAAAATGTAAAATAGATAATGAAACAAAACCCTAAAAAAACATACAAATTAATAAAATTTTAAAGAAATAAATAATAAATTAGTAAATGAATAATTAAAATAGGATCTGTACCCCTGCCTAATCTAACTGGAGGATTTAGATTTGTGGCACGCTTGCCTTGAAAGTTTCAAGGGTACTGGCAATTACAGCTGTTTCCAGCAGCTTGTTCCATTCTTTGATGGTATTGGGGGGAAGGAATGTTGACTGTACTTGATTCTGCACTGGATCTGGCATCAAATCAGGAAATATTCGTTTTCACTCAGGATGATGTACAATATAACTGAATGGAACAAATTGCCTTCTGATTGCGTTAATGTGATACGTTTCAAATCGAACTTAACAAATATTTCAAAAGTGTTCCATCTAGTTAAACAAATTGTCAAACAGTATTTAAGAGAATGGCTTCTTTGTCCTGGTTCCACTTGCCAGCTACAGTGTTACTGAGAGACGGCAATCTTGTTGAATCTTGTTCTAAGGTTTGGTCCAGATCTGGCACAAGACTTGCTGGAATTGGACCAACTCCCAGAGACCTCAGCCCTCAGACTGCAATGGTGAAATGAGTTACGGCTGAAGACACAGCTGTTGCAGTTGTCAGCTCTCATGAAATAGTAATTTCCATTCTTGAAACATAATATATAAAATATTATGGTGTAATCAGCAGGGTTGTCTGATTTAAATAATTTTATTTAAATCGTTGATTTAAATCATGATTCAAATCGCTCACAAAAATATAAAAAACATTGATTTACAATTTTTTTTTAAAGTGCTGATTTTTTTAATCACTGATTTATATGAATCTGGGTGGAATGCATAGACAGCCTCATGCATTTATATATGAATGAGCTGCTAAATCTAAGTATGTAACATCCTTACCCATAAAAAGTGATTAGTCAAGGAAGATTAGTTTAAATGAACAGGAAACATTGCATCATAAAAGGGGTTCTTGGGTAACTGTTGAGCAATACAAGCAGATAAGCTGATGGGCAGCAGAAGTGCTCTACAGCTGAATCACCTCCTCAGCCAGAGGAGGGGGGTACTAATGAACAAAGGCTATGAGGGTTAGAGGGCAACTGTAGCAAACAGCAGTGCCATGGATTATGCAAAATAAGGAGATAAGGCAACCTGGGTCTCAGGCTGAGATCAGCAGGGAATGCACTAACAAAGGCCACAGGTGGAGCCATTAGAATCAAGGTTGCAACCCAAAATTCAAGGCTATCAAGGCCCTGAATTGGGATTGGTTTTCAATGTTTTCAAGGCTCAGTACAGTCTGTGTGGCTGGCAAAAACAGCATTAGAGACCTGGCTGTTGACTTTTGAACACTATCAAATTATACTAGTTCTACTGCTTCAATAAAAGTGTTTAAATAATATTTTATTTCCTCACTTCCAGATGTGTTAACTATTCCCTTTCTGAATGCAGTAAAGCCACAACACTTGTCTTCAAAAGGAAGCATCTTTTCAATTAAGAAGTCCCATGTTAAAATATTTAAAAAAAATCAAATAAGTCTGATTTAAATAAAAAAATCTGATTTAAATCAAATAAAAGTGATATTTTTTAATCATGATTTTTCAACCCTGGCCTTTAGTGACACCTTATTTTATCTTTTTGTAAGTCAATGCCAAGTTGGTTGCAACCTGCGTGAACCATAAAACACAGGTTTTCATTCCAAAATGGACAACCTTTTTCCAGGGCACGCTTTTAGACAAAGATAACGCCATGAAAAACCAGAGGTATTTAATTCTCATCACTAAGCTGATGCACAGTTAATCACTGCAATGCTTACAGTTATATCTTGTGATATGAAATTATTAGAATTTATTGAAAACCATTGAAAAATGCATGTTTTTATAAACCATCCTATAAATCTTTAGAAAATCATTCATAGACATGGTGACATATATATCAGTGTTCTGCCTAGGTCGAATTTGCAGAGCGTTATGCCCTGTCCTTCAAAAAAGAACGCCCTGACTTTTTTACACAACGCCCTGCTATATTTACATTGTAACCCACCTGTGGCTACAGACAGTTGTACAATGAATATTAATTTGAGAGTGTCTGCTAGCGCCCCGATCTTGAAACACATCCGTAGCTCGATTGCGCCATGTGCGCGGTTCAAATTTTCAACAATCCATCAGAGCGCATCCCGCGATTGGGAATGGGATACAAAGTCGAAATCGGGGCGCTTGCAGACATCATGCCACGCGCTCAGTTCGATTGTTCGGGCACCCATATCTTGACACCTATCCTGATCGCTGTTAAATTCTTAATCGTGTGTGCCAACAAATATTAAAATGCGTTGATTTGAGGAAGCACGGACCTTCGAAAGTGGACAGATCAGAGTGACGGACTTTCATGCTGCGCCTCGACTATACATATCGTCAAGCAGTCCTTATTTTGTTCGTATCTTCAAAAGTTACAGTCAGATTATGGGGAGACTTCTACCGTTAAATTTACCGTTAAATTCTTTCTCCTGCGATTGTGCAAAATTATTAAAATATGTTTTGATCTGAGGAGCCGCCAACCTTCGCAAGTCAGTAGACCCTGTTCGTGACGGACTTTCGCGCAACACCTCGACTATACATATATCGCCAAGTAGTCCTTATTTTGTTCAGATCTTCAAAACATAAAGTCTGATCACCTGGAGACTTCTACAGTTAGATCTGTCATTTAATTCTTAATCGTGAAATGTGCAAAAATTATTAAAATACGTTTTGATCTGAGGGGCCGCCAAACTTAGCAAGTCGATAGAACCTTTTTGCGACAGACTGTCACAAAGCGCTAGCAGGACCATAGCCGGCATGTGTGATTAGAAAAATATCTTATTCATACACTCTTTATGTGTTAATGTACCGATATATAATGATACCTAACAACGTTTAGTGTAACGTAGCTGAACAATAGTACTGAATAATTGCGTAATGTGTGCGTTAAAACAACTGACTCCCCCTCAATATGCAATGACCCGCCAGCACAGGAAGGTGTTCATGCTCATGCAAGGCATCCCGTTTCTAGGTCACAACTTCATGTGGGTGTGTAGTGGACTATGCAGGGGTGCTAAGGTTGCTGGTGGCCAGCATTTTGTTTTGGCCAAATCGTTTAGCAGTAGCTACCTGTAATAATTATTATCCAGAGGGGTACCTTTAAACAGTGGTTTCAAACTAGTGACAGTTACTTTTTTCTGTTTGTAGACTGATTGTTAACATTGAGAGTGTGTATTTTTTTCTCATACCTTTTCAGTTACACCTTTTACTATTTGCAGTGCAATGTATCTACATTTCTGTTCAGTCTAGCCCAACAATACTTTGCATACCTTTTGCTTACATAATAGTTTCTGGGAATATTAAATATGATGTGAATTTATACATAAAATGTTATGGCATGCTGAATATTGTGTTTTGCTTAAATAAAGTTAAGACATGCCAATTTAACTAAATTAAACATGTTGTATTGTCTATACATACTATAATGTTCCATTTGTCCACATTTATATTGATCTAAATGTCATTTTTCAAAATTACTACGTCGCGTGTACATTTTAATTATGTTAAGCCTAGCCCAAAGGAATTTAGCACAAATATTACCTGTATAATAGTCTCTGTGTATGTTGAATATTATGCAGATTGACACATTAAAAAGTTATGTAAAGCTGAATGTTATGTTTTGTTCTACAATGACTGAGCCTATATTATAGTACATAAATATATGTGTACACGGTGTACATAATATACTATATGTAAGTAGTATGATATTAAACTACAAGGTGTACACTGCTACTACATCTCATGTATTTCATTTAGTCACGTGTCGCAAGTGCCCTTTTAACCACTGCTCACTGCGCTCTATGTGCCCTTTTACTAAAATGGCACCCTGCCCTTTTGAAAACCTGGGCAGAACACTGTATATGCTAGACAACCTGTCCATACAGCTTTCACTCGAATTTCTAGAAATCAATAACTTTCTGTTGTGCTGCGTCACTGTGTAATGGAAAATGCCAGAGTAGATAAACAAGTCACATGTGCAGTGAGATTGTTTGTTTCAATGCGCTGTTTATACTTGCTCTAGCGTGTGGCTTCATTTACACAGCAAGTTGGGATTGGTTTGTTTTCCTCTAGATATGATTATGTTGGCTGTTTTCAACATGTTATATCCACCATGCCATTATATGCATCAAACAAACAAAGCCTGATTATTTTGTCATAAAACTATGTTTAAATATTAAAGATACAGTGTCCGTTTATTTACCTAGTTTTGCAATTGCGTTGGAACATTCACTTCAGCATTCACAGGTCAAAATGTAAATATAATTTCTTATTTAACTATTCTGTCATCAGTGTACTTTATTGTGGACAAAATCACCCTGTCACATGACAAACCACTGTGTGCAGTGTTCACTTGTTTCACAATATCTTGGTTGCATACCTGCTGTTTGAGAACTACTGAGATGATTTATATCAACATTAAGTCCATGTGCTTAATGCGTGCTCATAAGTACATTCCTGTTGTACTGCTACAAGCAGACATACAACCTATCCTGGTCACTTCACAAGCCCGGCCATCCTACTGTAGGCTGATGTATTTCCTAAATGACTGGTTGTCCTAGTCCACCTCCCACAACATTGATGTGTTGGCGGAACAGGATTAGCATCATTTCTCCTTCCAAGAAACAAACAGGATCATTTCCGTGTGTGGACATCTACGAGGCAGCCGTATTGAGTTTGACAGGACATTGAGCTAAACAAAATCGCAATGTGAAAACTGAAACCTGAAAAAATGTCATGGTACAATATTGATCTTTGCTAATATATCTGTTTTACTTACTGTTGATTAAAAACAACTAGTCGTCACCAAAGTGTAATTAGGGGTCAAAGGATTTCATAAACAGACACTGGTTAAAATTAAATGGTTACAATCAGAACAAATAAGTTCAATAAAACTATGTTAAAACTCTTGTATTTGTTATTGAGGGATTTTGACGTGTATGGTGTTATCCATATGAGTTATGTTTTGCATGGGATTTTGGTCATCTTAAAGGAATTTTGTCCCGAATTCAACTGAACATCTGCACGGCAGCTTAACTAAATATTATGCCATGAATGATGAAAGGATACAGAAGTCATCAAGTGTAATACATTATACATACTAATATGTTACACGAGTATAGTCTAGTACATTGTACATCATTTAATTCATGTGTACATACATTCATGTACACATATAAGCCATACACACTTGTAAATACAGTGGTTGTTTACAAACATCTGTCCTCCACTGATGAAGGTGTTTCATCAACAATAGAATCATTTAATCAGTCAGCCGGCATTATCTGCAAAATGCTATCTTGCTTATTTCAGCTGAATTATTGATAAGCAATCATAATCCTGGTGAATTGATTGTCATTACATTATTGTAACAATAAATGTTTCTCTCGATTTACCTCTGTCATGTGCCAGTTTTAGGATAATTTTTATCCTGATCTTTCCACGGAGTAATTTTGTGTGGCAATTTGATTACACATCTTCAGAAAACTAAATGAAATCCATGAAGTGGATTGAACTAGCTACGGGTGTAAGAGCCGTATAGCAATCCTACAAACAATATGTGTATCACACTGTTAGAAGCACATCCCAATCTAAACATGTAAAATCGTATGTATATATATATTTATATAGTCAAGGAGTAAAACGTACCAGTTGTTTGAAATTGCTAATATTACTCCTCTTGGGCGTGATGTGTATAAAAACATAACACAAATTTTCGGCCCTACACAATTTACTGGGCGATGGTTCGGTACTGGTTCGGCCACTGAGTCGAAACTGTCATTCACCCTACGTTGCCTGTGTCTTTCGGAAGACGCTATAAGCCATTGGTCCCTTCTATCTGATGTCTGTGCCAATGGAAGTAGAAGATCCCACGCAGGGAAGTGGAAAACCTGTTGTGGTCTCGCTGAGCTGGGATCTGAATCTCTAAACTCCCAGTGCCAATGATCAACTTGATGATTGTGGGCATTTATTGGAAGAAGAAGTTGGATTTCACTGCACCTGGCAGCCTCCCTATTATAGACTGTGAAACCTTCCCCAGGATTCCTGTATAGGCCTTCTTCTTTTTCCCTTCTTGGAATGTCGACCATTTCTTTGAAGCAAAATGCCATGAAACGGATGCAGTTTATTTGTGATGAAATCTGTCACCACAGCACACTTAGCCAAGTAGCATTCAGTGACATTCAGGAATCTCACTAGTCCTTTTTTACTGGGCCAATTGGACAGTTAATATGGGTATCTACCACAAATCACCACACTATTAAAGCAGGACAGCAGCCACCCAATTCTGGCTCAGATTGTGGGAGGTGTTAGGTTTCACTGCAGTAGTGTACTCTTTTTCTAAACTGATTAGTCTCCCTGTGGTGATAGTCTGCTTCTGACCTTTAGATGAACAGCAGTACTTCAGTCAGTCATGGAACAGTGTCTCTCCAGGCGTCTCTTGTGTTGGGCTCATCAGAGAAATCTAATTGGCTTCATAACTGTAATCTTCACACACTTCATTGTGTCCTGCATCTGAGGTTTAGTTTGCATCTTTCTCCATGGGGTACAAACATTTCCATCCCCAGACATGTCCACTCTATAATAAAATGAATAGGCAGATGATTCCCCTTTATATTAAACATTTTGTGTAGTCATCTTTATTTCAGAAATGTCTAGTGAATGAAATTACAAATTTCAATCAATGTGATTGACTATTATATATGCAATATGCATTCTACCATAAACTGTTTTTTAAATTGTTGCTAATACAGATTGTCTCATAAACATATTATATAAATGTAGTATACATCAAACTGTTATGTTTATGCATGATTTGTATTTGTAAAGCTATTTAATGTCTAATGGCTAGCTTTTTTACACGTATATCACAGTGTTGTATGTCAGCATGTTGAGCCGCTAGCCAATTCAATCCTGACCAGGGAAATTAGCAGACAAATGATAAATGGTTGAATGTTTGTTTGTAGAAACGTCTGATGCATGCAGCCAAAAAGGCTGTCAGCAAGATGGCAGTGAGGACAGTGAAGCACGGCGATAAGGTGGGTCTTACACATGGTAATTATAGGAATTCTATCATAATTTAGCCAAAGTTGGGGTGCGTATTATACATGTATTATACACGGAAACTTACGGTAATTGGAGCTAGGCAGCGATATCTTGGTTCTAGTTCTTTAGACACTCACATTAATGATGTGGGCTTATAATTCACCTGAGCACTACTTGTAGAAGCCTGGACACATTGTTGAGTTCTGTCTGCCTCAACAAGTGACTGGGGCTAATCTCAGGAGGTTATTCTGTGATGCACTGGCTTCACATCAAGGGAATTAAATCTTCCTGCACTTGTGCTGAGGAAACTGGATTTAGCCAGCAGCCGTGTGAGCCCTGATTAAAGTAGTTAACATGTCATACATATTAAACTGGTTCTTAACGTGTAAATGCTGTCCACCAGTCAGGACAGATGGGTTTGATTCTAATGATAGCTGCATATACAGGTTTTCTTTACACAAAAATATAGTACTGTTTAATTTTGAACAAACAAACATGCGTAACCTACCTGCATCGAACTGGGTATTAAGTCTAATCTGCATATAAACTAAAAATAGCTGTCTGGGTCATGTCCCATATATGTTGTGGTTTTGTCAGAAATGCCTGCCCTATAATCCCATCTTTCAATGTCAGGTTTATTTGCCTTGACAAATTATCTAAAACTAATCAAATACTAAATGTGTGCTTGCAATGGGCATTGATTTTGTCCAGAGCCCAATTCTTAAAAAGTCTCAAAACGTAACTTTTTTAATGTTTGCTTTGGTATTTAGAAATAAATAAAAAAACTACAGACGATATATCAACAAATGAGGTGTCATTTTGAACCTTACAGAAAGTGAAAAATGTACAAAAGTATAATTCACAATTGCGCAATTTAATACCCACTTGGCTGTGATAGGTCACGCGTAAGAAGTAAACTAGAATGTACAAGGTCAAGTGTCTACCTAAGTATCTTTGCTAAACGGGGGCACAATGCCAGCCAGGGGTTCTGACTGTCCCCCAGTCATATTGTGACATCAGACTGACAATACATTCAGTGTAAAGTTCCAGGTAAAACACATAAACCAACTAGTAGGGTGGTTTATGTGCTCATAAAATATTCAAAGAAAGCAGTATGGCTGCATGTGGGTGGGTTCATAGTTGTGAAAGAGGCAGCCTCTTTTGAACAGTCAGGGAGTTTACAGCACATGTACAAAGAAGGAGGGGTAATCCGATATGACAGGTTGAATCATGATAGTGATCTAAGCATTCCGCTGAACAGTGCATCCTTTTTGCCATAGTTCCATAGGTTAAAATGACAGAGCAGAAGGAAAAGAAAGATGTCAGCTATTATTAGAAATGTTACACAGGTGTCTTTATATATATATATATACCATAATGGGATGCCATAGGAGTTTCATAAATACCTCTAATGGGGGCTGACTCTAGTGAGTAGGTGCCAAGTGGACTTTTGCCAGTTTTATCATACCGAAAACAGGTCAGTTTTTGGGTATGGATTGTGTATGCAGCATAGAAAATACTGGTCCATCACAAAAGGCAAAAAGAACCTGACTCGGGTCTGTATTCTCAAACTCAAAAGATTTACTAATTTGTAACTGAACTGTTACATGTATGCTGCTCCTGGGTAATGCATGTCGAATATCTAAAATCTAATGAATTTCACATTATGAAATAAATACAAAGCAAGCATTCTAGTCTATGCTGAGAGTCTGCGCGCATTATGTAATCCAATGGAACCTTCACAGTAAGGTCACAATTGGGACTCAACGAAAGTGACCTGAACAGCCAAGAGACTGCATCAGTGGAACTAATTTCATATATATTTACTGTTAGTCTGTTACAGAAATTAGTTTGCATTGTCTCTGGGTAACCATAATATAGGTGTAATTAGTGAGATGACCATAAAGTGAGATTCAAGTGTCGGAACAAAAAGCCTGTTCATTACTTGATTTATTTTGTTCCACATCGGAGAATATTTTCCCAGATGCTCCAGGAGTGAACTGCGGGAAAGTTTTGTCACAATAAATATAGAAAACTGAAGTTATCAATAATTATTAATAAAAGGCTCTCGATACTGGGCTTTGAGCATTACATAATCTAATATCAACTAAATTGTTTGGTCATCATAAGGGAAGCTTTATGATCTAACTCATTTATGTACACGTTTAAAATGGCCATGGTGTCTGGTTGAGTTGATATGCTGTTTGCTCTCTCTATGGGTACTGAGGTCAAATTCCAGGTCAGTATCCTACAGTGTCATTCTGTTTGATTGGGAACAACCTGTCAGCATGCGTCACACATTAGAGTGCAGAAACAAGGTGGAAATATGTGTATAGTTGTGATGAAACACTAAAACTTGTAGTATTGGGTGCCTTCTACTTGGTGTCTAGGCCAGGGGAAGTATAAGATGCCAAACATGGTGTAACTGTGTAGCCTGTTTTGGACTCGTAGAGCTGTGATCTTTATACACAGTGGTAAATATAAACATAAACAACCCAAACTTTAGACATGGATGTAGTGTAGTTTGGTGCACTGACACAATTATATTTACAGGAACAATGTCTGTGTGAAATTACATTTCCTCCAACACATGCATAGTTTCTTGCTGTCTCAGTTATACTGGTTACATAAGGAGGCTATGAGAGAGCCTGAGGACAAAACCTGTCATATGAGAACTCGGCAGATCAGTTGGTCAGTGCTTGGTCAGGACATAATTTGGACAGGTGACAAATTGCCTCTAAAGTCATGTGAGCACCTTGTGTGTGTGTCTTCCCATATGCTCAAGATTATATAATAGTGTTGCTGTTGTTTATATCAGGTAAAACCAATGGGTTTTAGGCATCATCTCAGAACATAGATGTCTGATATCAGACGGATTTACTTTTGTATGGGGATTGGGGGGTCAGAGGCAGTTTCGTCTTGTGTCAGACATCGATAGTTAAAAAACTTACATCATCATATCAATGTTTACAAACATTCATCTGAGGAGGAGGTTGGGAGCTGGGCTAGATGAAAGTAATTTCATCTGATACCAGACATCAACGTTCTGAGATGACCCCATATTATAAGCTGCTTGTTCACATCGGTGACTAGCTTAGGTTGACTTACTTTTAGCTGTAGTTGTATTCATGCCATAGTATTGCCGTTGTTGTATTAGTATTCTGATAACATGTTGATAGTTTCATAACGTTTATGATAGTATTATGACAGTATCTTGGAATAATAGTTAGCCAGGAAAGCAATTCTGGAACATAATTGATGGACGGTTACTTCAGGTCGCCTTGAGGAGCCTGGAGCAGTTGATTCAAAATATGAATCCACAGGTGGATGATTGATCCAAGCTTTGTTTATTCACCAGTAACACTGTATCAGGTGACAAGTTATTACAGGTCAAAGTAAATATGATTTGACCATGTGGTGATATGACTAACTTAGTAACAATCAGCTAAGTACAGTGTTGCACAGCAGGTTTATACAGACATTGTTGGCAATAACACTCTGTCAACAAATTGTTAATGACCAGTGCATGATTCTGAAATGCTTTGCAATAACATGGATATATATATATATATATATATATATATATCAGTAAAATAACTTGTTAAATTGTTATCTCCAATGTTTTCCATTGTCACAATCAGTGAGCACAGACACAGTAAATATACAGTGTGATGTCTGTATTATTGCGAGATTATGTTGTTTATACTCTTAATACTTGTAGTT
This sequence comes from Escarpia spicata, assembly GCA_963995525.1. Taxonomy (NCBI): domain Eukaryota; kingdom Metazoa; phylum Annelida; class Polychaeta; order Sabellida; family Siboglinidae; genus Escarpia; species Escarpia spicata. The sequence goes on from OZ023215.1 coordinate 35,344,184, forward strand.
CCACTTGACTTTACAAGCTGGGTCACAAGCATCAAGGGTCACATATTGCTATAGTCCATGTGATATTTGAACAAACTCAGAATTTGCAAAATGCCATCCTCGTTTCCGGGTTAGTGTTAGTACCCTGATGGAAGTGGACACAGGATCAGGGGACCGTTTCACTAACATTCTTAAGACCTCTTAAGCCCGATTTTGCTCCATAAAATCTAGTGTTCTCCTTACGTAGGAGTAAAAATGAAAAACCATATTTCACTAACAATTCATCCTGGATACGGTCCATCAAAACAGTCCTAAAAGTGCCAATTTCTAAGACGACGTTACACCACTCTTTAACTATTATAAACAGCTAGAATTTACTAACTGCGTGTTGATTTGGGTCCACTTTCATGCAGAGAACTAGTTGTTCACAGCCAAATAAGTCTTCAAAATGTTAGCGATTAAAATTTTGCTAATGCATAATTTGTTTACACGACATTAGCATCGTGACGGGTTGACGGGTGCGTAGCGGTTTATGGCTTTGTGAAGGTCAAGGTTATTGTGACATTAGCATCGTGACGGGTTGACGGGTGCGTAGCGGTTTATGGCTTTGTGAAGGTCAAGGTTATTGTGACATTAGCATCGTGACGGGTTGACGTGTGCGTAGCGGTTTATGGCTTTGTGAAGGTCAAGGTTATTGTGACATTAGCATCGTGACGGGTTGACGTGTGCGTAGCGGTTTATGGCTTTGTGAAGGTCAAGGTTATTGTGACATTAGCATCGTGACGGGTTGACGTGTGCGTAGCGGTTTATGGCTTTGTGAAGGTCAAGGTTATTGTGACATTAGCATCGTGACGGGTTGACGTGTGCGTAGCGGTTTATGGCTTTGTGAAGGTCAAGGTTATTGTGACATTAGCATCGTGACGGGTTGACGTGTGCGTAGCGGTTTATGGCTTTGTGAAGGTCAAGGTTATTGTGACATTAGCATCGTGACGGGTTGACGGGTGCGTAGCGGTTTATGGCTTTGTGAAGGTCAAGGTTATTGTGACATTAGCATCGTGACTGGTTGACGTGTGCGTAGCGGTTTATGGCTTTGTGAAGGTCAAGGTTATTGTGACATTAGCATCGTGACTGGTTGACGTGTGTGTAGCGGTTTATGGCTTTGTGAAGGTCAAGGTTATTGTGACATTAGCATCGTGACTGGTTGACGTGTGCGTAGCGGTTTATGGCTTTGTGAAGGTCAAGGTTATTGTGACATTAGCATCGTGACTGGTTGACGTGTGCGTAGCGGTTTATGGCTTTGTGAAGGTCAAGGTTATTGTGACATTAGCATCGTGACTGGTTGACGTGTGCGTAGCGGTTTATGGCTTTGTGAAGGTCAAGGTTATTGTGACATTAGCATCGTGACTGGTTGACGTGTGCGTAGCGGTTTATGGCTTTGTGAAGGTCAAGGTTATTGTGACATTAGCATCGTGACTGGTTGACGTGTGCGTAGCGGTTTATGGCTTTGTGAAGGTCAAGGTTATTGTGACATTTGTTAGTCAATTTTGAGCAACGTTTAAGCTATATCTAACTTAACCTGCGCACTACTGCCCTTCATATTACTATACTCGACGGCACAATTTCGCTTTAAGTTATTGGCGCTCTCTACGTTCTTGTAAACTGAATAAAAAAGTAACAAAAGGAAAGTTCTTATACAGCGCAGTGTCCAGTCCTCAGGACTGCTTAAAGCGCTTTACACTTTACTCCCTGGCAGACCTGCTCAATCGAACACTTTCTCGACTTCGCTGGGAAGCATCCAGCCACGCTACAATTAATGCATGAAGACTATTCGTACATAAATATCCATCATGGTCTATAGCCAGGTACTCATTCATACAGCTGAGTGAACTGGAGCAACGTGTGGCGAACGAACTTGCCCAAAGTTTGACACCGCCGCACAGGACCCGAACCCAGGTTCTCTCGGTTGAGAGTCTGAAGCTCTAGCCGCTGCACCATGGCGCTACACAATAATTATTTATCAACAACGACGCTCCTGTCAAAACGTGTGTGTGACGCGGAAATAGTGTCCCCTATGATATGTCGACGGCTTCTGCAGAATTTTGTTTCAATTCTTCGCACAGTGAACAAAAAGTCATATTTTGTTGACAAGTGGTTGTTGGGGCGACTTTTCAAACACGTTTTGAGAACTGTTCAATCTCTTTTGTCAACTGTGATTATCGATTATCTTGATGGAAATATCGCTCTTTGTGTTAAGATTAATTTAAAGATCACGTTAGTGTAACGCATTTTGAAAATACTCCTTCATTTTTCCATCAGATTCAGTTCTAGGGTGGATTTTCCTTAAGAGCTTAATTTCGTAGTGAAACAGTCCCCTGTTCCTGGAGGCGTAAAGAAACGGGGTGTGAATGGTCACTGTGGAGTATTGTCTTATCCTGTGGTTAGACAATGTGGTCACTCAGGTTCCAGGTGGAAACATTGATCAAGTATTGAGTTAGATTACATTCACCACACAATTGTTCTGGCTAGTAGAATTTGGGTTAACTATAAAGACCACCCACCGCCTTATAGGTGCATAGTAAGTTATGCATTAACCTAACATGTAGGTATATACCCCTTGGGTATTACCTCCTCTGTTAACCCATTAGACCCCAGCCAGTTATATTGGCATGTGTCCCTGTTCCCCAGGCTGCAGCCATAGATCTCAACATTTCTGGGTGCCAGCAGTTTGTAAGCTGTATCTTCAAAACTGTTGATTTTCTATAATTGCAAGTTGTGTTTATTTTGATGTCCATTGAATTATCTTTAAAATGGTGTGACTGGTGTTGATTGGTTAAATATATGTTGTTATTTATTGGTGACAAACGTAGAAAATGTATATTCTGGACAACTATAGAGTGGAATATCATACATTTTATTGACATCAAATGCATTCTACTGTGTATTTACACTTGCCATGCCTTGCTTAGACATGAGACAATGTAAATCAGTTCACTTTGTATAAATATAGACAGCAAACACAGCTTTATAAGTCTTCTATCTTGGTTGCTGTCATCCTACATATGGCTTCTGTGTCACGTCAACGTCACTTGTCAGTGTTGACATTGTGATCACTAGCATATTGACACCTGAAACAACCAAATGTCAACCATCAGAACAAATGACAGAGTGTTAGAATATGTACCCTAATAATTTATTCTAATAAAAAAGACATAATTTTCATATAGTAACATAATAACAGCAGTCTCCGTGCCGAAAACCCAACTGACGGTGACCAAACTTGAACAACGAAACATAAACAAAACCCAAGGCCAAGTCATCCATTTTATCGCTCATTCAGTTGCCTTTCGAACGTAATGTCAACTTACCTTTAGTTCAGTGTCAGAAATGTCCAATCCTACGAAATAATAGCACAAACTTCGTCATTAGTAAACAACTATGATGTCCAAGGCGCCACCATTTTTGAAGGTCCACAGGTGGCGAACTTCTATCGCGAAAAACTAAATTTTGTTCAGTGCAAGCACATGTCAAAAATTCCTACAATTCAAAGCTCAGATATCAAGGAATCGGCCAGTATTGGTATCAGCAAGATGGGGCAACTGCTAGATGCTTTATCTCCACCGGACGCTTTCGGGCGCTCTGGGGAGAAAACACCCCGAAGCTTTCAGACGTGCGGGGTCTAATGGGTTAATGGTACAAGATATAGGTATTTTAGCATCACATATTTCACAAGACATGAATTTCAGATTTTGTACATTGTGTTGTATCTATTCTCATTATTATAATTATGTTGATGTTTTCTCTATCAGTTACAATTACCAAAAAATTCTTACAGTTATGAGTTTTAAAGAATGCTGTGCACATTAGTCACAATTTTGTGAGTAAAAGTTGCGCAATACAACCAAAGTTTTGTATGACCAAACGTTATATAGGGTCTATATATATTACGACAAATGTCTGATCCCATTTGATATGTACTTCTTAGTTTAACATGGTTATAGAGAAATATATGACATTGTGTGTTTAGTTATACATAGAGATGAGACACTCCTGTTCATTTTGACGTGACCCTGTACATGTGGCGCCCTCCAACAGCTTACGAGTACACAAACGCAGTCAAATGGCGGCGCGCCATGGAAGCAAGTGATGTGCTGCCTGAGGATATAACAATTCCTGGAAAAATAGCCCCAATATGTTTTTCCATGATTCCCGAAGGATGAAGAATGGTATATAAATGTTTCCGATTGGTAGTAAGCTTGGATGGCAAGTTAATATTCTGTGTAAATGCTTTAGGCTGGAGAAAACACAAACACAATACCGCATTGTCACGGAATGTTGTGATGCACCAACTTGGGACAATCTAGTATAAATTGAAAATTAAAAAGAAATGAAACAGTTTGTTTTGTGTGTTTGACCACTGGTCACTGTTCGATCACACTGTGCGGAGTTTATGTACATTCCCATTATCCATAGGCCTATACTAGTATGCCTAAATTATTGCCTATACTAGTATGCCTAAATTTCTGACAAACTAATGGTATTTTATTAGAAAATGAACTAGGATTGTTGCAAAAGATAAAAACAATTGTCATGTGCCACGTGCGTAAGTAATGATTTGAACCATTGTACACCTTTGGTCACTAAACCAAATAAAAATGTTAGCACAATCAGAGCAAATGTTGTGCTTTTCTTTCAAGTAGGTCTGCAATGTTGGCATTCATACTAATTACACATTCGTACCTTACCTTTGCAAACATTTTGAAATAAAAATTAGCTATGTAGCTCTGTAAATAGTGGATATATAGTCGATTGTGTTTGAAGACGATAGTTATGAAAAATAATGGGGTAGGGTTAGTGTTTCGGTTTTGCATGCAAAATATTACATTATTTGTCAGAAAATCTAGCGTTGTGTTATTTTATTTGGAAATGAACTGGGATTGTTGGGAGATAAAACATAATTGTCACACTGATGCGCCAGAAGTGTAAATAATGATTTGAACTGCCCACCCTTCATGAAACAAAACTAAGTTGATAATATAGTTTAGCATATGTTATGTTTTTCTTTCAACTTCAATATATATGTGAGTATTAACTAATACGTATCTCACCACTCGAAACATTTTGATATCAAAATGTAACCTTGTAATTAGTACATATATTACCGATTATGTTCTTGGGCGGCGGTTATAAAAAATAATGGGGTAGGGTTAATATGTTGGTTGTGTATGCAATATATTACATCATTTGTCAGAAAATCTAGTGTTGTCTTATTTGGAAATGAATTTTTAAGTTTTTGATGTAAAAATAGTTGTCATGTGCCGCGTATGTAAGTAATTGTTTTGAACTATTGTACACCTTCGGTCACGAAACCTAACTAAAATTTTAATATAATTTGGTATGTTTTGTGCTTTCATTTCAATTCTCTCTATTGTATTGATTAAAAATTTGCTGCACTTATGTGCCTCGTTTTTCTACATATGCTGACCAAAATTTTGTCGTGTAACTGTATAATTAGTATATAATATATATAGCCGATAGTGTACATGTTGAAAAACCTTCAAAAAGCCCTGCCTCCGGTAAAGGTCATTGATAAATCCTGGCATGGATGACAGCTTGTAACATTTACGTACCCCTAAAGTGTTTTCTAGAGCTTTATTGAGATTTTGTTGCTAGACCAGTAGTATTATTCAATCCCAAGTCGAAATACAGCATGTCGCATTCACAGTGCAGCATCTGGTGAATGAGATGTGAAGTTAAATCCAATTTACTGGTGACACCTACTTTAGTGAATATAGCCTACCACCAGAGGAAGAGAAGGTGAAAGACAGATATTATATGCACCACCCGCAGTGTTTACGTACACGTCCCGGGTACTCGTAAGCCACTAGAGGGCACTGCAAAAATAACTTCACAAAAACGTCAATACACGCACATTAGAGAGTCTCATCTCCCTGTTCCCAGTATCTCTGGTAGTAATAACCAGGTATATAGGTAGTTAAAAAACCCGCAAGAATGTGGGTTGATTTGTACTCGCTTACCCTTGTGACCAGATAAACACTGTATCACTGAATGTTATATATATTCCCTGGTTGTGATCAAATCAAGCTGTTTAGTGCATGCTGGCCTTTAGGAAGTGCTGGTAGTACTGAAGATTACTAGTGCAGATTCTGCAAGGTACACCTTTACGAGATGGCACCAGCAGTTAACCTTGGAGCACCAAAGCACAGCTACTATTTATGTCTCTAGATCAAGTTAAATGTCAATATGTGATCATAAAATACTGTTGGTCTTTCATGACAGTATCATTGATACTGCTGATTTTCTGGAATAATCTATAGGCAAATAGACAAGAATTCCAGGACATAAAAAATAAGGTTGACAGATCATGTTTATCTACTAAAACATTTAGACCAGCGTTAATAATTGTTTTTATGTTTCGCTTTTTTCTGCCTTACTCATTATATGTCTAAGTAACAGTATGAAGGGCTGGTTACAATCTATAAAGATATTTTATCTTGGGTCACTCAGAACATTTACTATGGAGTGATTGAATATACAAATTTAAGAGAAAAACTAAAATAATATGTTTGAGAATATCACGTTTTCCAACAACATGTTTGCATATTTTTTAAACGTCTTGTATTGCTTAATGCATAAGGATGTTATCAGTTACATAATTTTTGAATTGTTGAGATGGATTGTAAATGGCACAAGGTTATAATTCATCCCAGATATGGACATTATCCTTGTCATACTTGCCCCAGTTCCAATCAGCCAAGCTCTTATTACACCTGCTCTAGTTTGTTTGACTTTATAAATAGTACCGGTAATAATTATTCTTTATGCTGTAGATCTGCTAAAAGCCAGAAAGATTGCCATAAAAGCGTATAATATGTGCAACAAGGCCCTACGTATGTGTAATAAGGCCCATTCTACTGGCCCTTTGTATGTGTAACAAGGCCACTTTTACTGGCCCATTGGCCCTATGTATCTATAACAAGGCCACTTCTACTGGCCCACTGCCGTTATGTATGTTATGTAGGCCACTTCTACCAGCCCACCTATGTATTAGTTCTCCAGGAAAGTCTGCCACAAAGTACTTGTCTGACAGTGCTGGCAGTTATCAGAGGTGCATGACCCCAAGAAAGGCCCATTAGCAAGAGTTTGTAAACTTGTAACCACAGTCATCCTAGCCTATCAGAAGGATAGCTGTAATGCAGCTTGTTATGTACACAAGAAGAGATAGGTAGTTACCATAACAAGCCAAGCATGAGGTAATTACTGAGACACAGTCCAACATTGGACTTGCTTGAGAGCAGCATGGTTTGAATGGGCTAATTATAGAAAAGCCGCTATGCAGCACTTTATTGTTTCCTATAACAATGCATTTAGAATTATGCACAGCCTATCTATGAGGTGTAGTGCTAGCCTAATGTTTGTTAGTTCTGACACGGACTGTTGTAATACTAGATTTAGAAAATGCATGTACAGTTTTATGAGCAGAATATCTGCATCGACGAACAACATTGTTGAGAGTATTATACACAGTGATGTTTATACGACCTCTGTATTGCGCAGGAAGTGGATTAGTGCATATTACATGTATGCTTTTTTGTCTGAAATAAAGATTGATTGATTGATTGATTGAATCCTCTTCCTAATTACTGGGACACAGTCCAACATTGGACTCTCTGGAGAGCAGCACGGTTGGAATCCTCTTCCTAATTACTGGGACACAGTGGTTCCAACATTGGACTCACTGGAGAGCAGCATGCTTGGAATCCTCTTCCCAATTACTGGAACACAGTGGTTCCAACATTGGACTCCCTGGAGAGCAGCACAGTTGGAATCCTCTTCCTAATTACTGGGACACAGTGGTTCCAACATTGGACTCACTGGAGAGCAGCATGCGTGGAATCCTCTTCCTAATTACTGGGACACAGTGGTTCCAACATTGGACTCACTGGAGAGCAGCACGGTTGGAATCCTCTTCCTAATTACTTGGACACAGTGGTTCCAACATTGGACTCACTGGAGAACAGCACAGTTTGAATCCTCTTCCTAGTTACTGGGACACAGTGGTTCCAACATTGGACTCACTGGAGAGCAGCATGTTTGGAATCCTCTTCCCAATTACTGGGACACAGTGGTTCCAACATTGGACTCACTGGAGAGCAGCATGCTTGGAATCCTCTTCCTAATTACTGGGACACAGTGGTTCCAACATTGGACTCACTGGAGAGCAGCATGGTTTTAATCCTCTTCCTAATAACTGGGACACAGTGATTCCAACATTGGACTCACTGGAGAGCAGCATGGTTTGAATCCTCTTCCTAATTACTGGGACACAGTGGTTCCAACATTGGACTCACTGGAGAGCAGCATGGTTTGAATCCTCTTCCTAATAACTGGGACACAGTGGTTCCAACATTGGACTCCCTGGAGAGCAGCATGGTTTGAATCCTCTTCCTAATTACTGGGACACAGTGGTTCCAACATTGGACTCACTGGAGAGCAGCATGGTTGGAATCCTCTTCCTAATTACTGGGACACAGTGGTACCAACATTGGACTCACTGGAGAGCAGCATGGTTTGAATCCTCTTCCTAATTACTGGGACACAGTGATTCCAACATTGGACTCACTGGAGAGCAGCCGGGGGTGGGGGGTGGCACTACCCTTACATGTGGGTAAGGGTGTGAAGCTGAAGGTCACATACCCCTACCCTTGATATCATCCAATATCAGAAAGTATATCCTTGCTCTAGTTACAAATTTAAGAAAGGCACAATTTTTAAGTAAATATTTAATTCATATAAACATATATATATAGGTAACCGTGAATGCTACGATAAAAAGCTAGCCTTGTTCTAGGGAGAGTTCCTCGGAATGATAGCCTTGTCTAGGGCACTTCTGTATAATGTTGGCCCTTGTTCTAGGGAGAACATGTGAAAAACAGACCCTTGATCTAGGGAGCCTTGGTAAAAAAACGACCCTTGAAGTCAGCACATCCACAGTACTGCTAGTATAGGCAGTGCATCCCCCGGTAGAGCAGCACATCCACAGTACTGCTAGTATAGGCAGTGCATCCCCCGGTAGAGCAGCACATCCACAGTACTGCTAGTATAGGCAGTGCATCCCCCGGTAGAGCAGCACATCCACAGTACTGCTAGTATAGGCAGTGCATCCCCCGGTAGAGCAGCACATCCACAGTACTGCTAGTATAGGCAGTGCATCCCCCGGTAGAGCAGCACATCCACAGTACTGCTAGTATAGGCAGTGCATCCCCCGGTAGAGCAGCACATCCACAGTACTGCTAGTATAGGCAGTGCATCCCCCGGTAGAGCAGCACATCCACAGTACTGCTAGTATAGGCAGTGCATCCCCCGGTAGAGCAGCACGGTTGGAATCATCTTCCTGCCATTTCAAGGCTTGGGCAGTTTTGTTCTGTGTCAACTGAGACAATGTGGAGTGGACAAAATTGTCCAAGCTTTATTAGTATACAGCAATACTCAAGACGTATTTGAACCCGGATCCCCATATTAGCGAGTCTTGTTTCTAAACACTATGCTACCAAACCTTCTGTTGGACATGTTGTTATTCACAGTGTCATTTATTACCCTTCTCTAAAACTTTAAAAACATTTTCATCAATGTTTTTAACTGCTGTTTATATTGACTTTTAGACTTGGTAATAAGCCTTTTAATTTTTTTTGTTTTCAGTGTTTATGACACAATGCTAATTTAAAGATAACTGTTAGGTTTTTTATTGAATGAGTTTTATTTATTTATTATTTATTTATTTATTATTTTATATGTACAGTAACTTGAATAGCTTTTTAACAAAATTTGGCACTATTTAAGTGTATACTTTATTTATCTATTTATTCTCTAGGAAAACTGTACTGACACCCACCTACATAAGTCTACATAAGTGGGTCATTGATTAGTGTCATTAGTATGTGTCCTTTGTCTTGCCACAGTCTCCACCTTGGTGTCAGTATGTCACTGGAGATCCCAGATACTCCCACTGGTCTTGGTCTTGTCAGCTATAGGTGTGACATTGCTAATTGGCACTGGTAATGAGACTGCAGCCTCCACTGCACTGCAGGTAATGAAGACAGAAATACCTGTAGACAATGCAGATTTTGGGAAGAATACATCTGTATCCTGTTATAATATGTATTTTTTAAATGTAAAAATGGTGTCAATTTAAGGTATGTATATTTTCTTGTATTTGTCACATAAGTATGAATGTGTGTGAGACAAACTCATGGCGGGATCAGAGAGCAAATGCACTTTGTTCTAAAGCTGTATTTAATGATATGTAGATGTGCACAGATTTCAACAACTGTAGTGGGTTTTGTTTGTTAGTAGGTATATTTAATAACCTGTAAATGTTGTGACACTGTTGGAATAGGAATCAGTTAGGATATAGAAATGAGATTATACGGAATTGAAGTTAAATATATGGATTTCAATAGAGAAAATATGGCATATCTATTGCCTCTGTAGAGAAACGGTTCTTGTCAGTAGTCTATAGCAGGGTGTTATGACCGTAGCAATAAACTGCCCCTCTCATTGGTGTTATCATGTTGTATATACGGCAGGCATTTTATGGGTTTCTTTCTCATGATACGGGTGATGTATAGAGCCCTGATGTGCAGTTTCTTATGCTCTGCTGCAGAACTTACTGAAGCACATTTGTAGATGCTTAGTCATACACCATTTGAATGAGTGCTTTATCAATCTCTGAGTCATGGGAGACTCAGAAGGAGGATTTATGGTGCGTAATATATAACCTGCTGTCGTAGGAATTAACATGCAAGAATAAATGGATCTTCATCCTTCTAAATGTTGGTTATTAAAATAAGGCTCTGGGGTTGATACTTGTACAGTCACCGAATGTTCTGATTGATCCACATGACTCAGGACAATGCTGTGTGCCCCGACTGTTTGGTTGGAGACATGACAGTTATCAAGTTAAAACTAATGTTGTTAGCATGCAAGAATTGACATGTTTGCAGTAATGTGGGTATGAGGGTACTTTAATTAAATGCGATATTATCTATTCAATTCATTTGCCAAACATCTGTCAGTATTATGAATGCACAGAAGTTTGGCACCTATCACAAAGTTGCCATCTGCAGACCCATTATCTTATTGTAATACATCGGATAGATTCACACTTAGGTTATGATTTCAGTTGTTGTCATAGTTTGGTCAGGTTTCTTAGAGAAAAGATTTATTCAAAAATAATGTTAATATTCTGTCATTGAATTGATGTTGTATAGCAGATTTGGAGACAGAAGTGTCCAGAATCAGTGACCATCAAGGTATTGTCCATCGTCGAAGTTAGAACATGCTGTCTTAGCTCCTGGTTAATGGCGGTTAGGGGTCAGCACACTGATAGATTTCCCATTGGCGACCATGTTAACGTTTTGTCTGGTTGTAAAAAAACGTGACCTAGAAACTGTATTAAACTTCTCACCTGCCGTTGTCATCATCTCAGTGACATGCTGGTCAAGTTTAGTCAAAATCTAGTATTTCTAGCTCTTACAAAATGCCTGTATGTATGACACCCGTCAATATTTACAATACCCTTCCGCTTAGTAAAATCAGCTAAAAAGACATAATTTTACTGTCAACAGCTTCTACAATCACATCTAGAAATCTGACTACCAGGGGTACTCAAATGCACTTATGTCAGAGCAAGTGAATATTATAAAAAGTCATTTCTAAAAAATATACTGTACTTTTTTTCGTATCCTAACCCCAAACAGACATGGTGATTTTGGAAAAAAATGTTGAAAACAACACTTTATAGGCACCAATGTTACAAGCACTCTGAAATTTTATTTTTTGTAATCCCTCCAGGTGTTTGTGTTTTATGCACATTTCAAAGTTTTTAAGTTTTCCAGAAAGTCCAATATGTGTTTTATAAGAAAATTCAATACAGCCAGTTGTTACGTTACATTCAAATTTGTATTTATTTGTTGACCTTGTGCCCTATTTACAAAGGTAAACATCAACAAAAAGTCACCTTAGGGTGTGAATTCCTCATAGGCAAGATGTCTCCAGCAGTTCAATTACATAATATTACACAGTCCAATTAGCAGACATTCAGAAAATAATGCCACTCCTTGATTGGCCAGAAGGTCCAGTCAGTAGACAGATCTGATAACAGGCTCTGGCTATGGCTGCCTCCAGTTAATCACTGTCCTCAGACTTCATTAGGGTCACTGACAACATCTTCAGGTGTGTTTAGTCAGCTGAAGTAAACAAAAAACGATTGATGAATCACCCTGCTGCAATGTTATTGGTTCATTTTCATACATATTTTCAAATTGAGGCTTAACTACTGGGACACGCACCCCACCCCCCTTATAAGACATGTGTTCCGTCGCTGTGATTTGGACTTGCACACTGATGAGAAGTCTGTAATATCCAAAAACGGTTTGTTCCATTCAACTGTAGTTTTGCCATACACGTATTTTTAGTAATTGTTTCAAGATATTTGAAGTAAAATGCGTCCTCCGTGATTGTGCAATGACTATAGCGTGCTTCTGTTGCCAGGCTCACTGATAGTTTTCCCATGTTAACGTTTTGTCTGATTGTAAGAAAACGTGACCTAGAAACTGTATTAAACTTCTCACCTGCCGTTGTCATCATCTCTTTGACATGCTGGTCGAGTTTAGTCAAAATCTAATATTTCTAGCTCTTACAAAATGCCTGTATGTATGACACCCGTCAATATTTATAAATGGATGCAGGCAGTAATCCGGCTAAAGTGTCAACTAGCCAAATTGCTGCCAGATACCCTTCCACTTAGTAAAATCAGCTAAAAAGACACCATTTTACTGTCAACAGCTTCTACAATCACATCTAGAAATCTGACTACTCAAATGCACTTATGTCAGAGCAAGTGAATATTGTAAAAAATCATTTCTCAAAAATATACTGCACTTTTTTTCGTGCAGGAAGTCTAACAGTGTCCTGACCCCGTTAGCTACCTACAGTGACCAAGTCTTACACTGACACCCAGCAAGGCCTGAAGTAGTAAACAACCAGCCTCATTGGCTGGATGCCATTTCTGGGTAACCCACTCAGTTAGCCTCCTCCTCTGACCACTGTGAACAGTTGATATATGTGATGTCATGACTGTATCTGTGTCTAGATTAGAATGTAGTTGTTATTATATATTCAGTTTTGGGGGACAGCCAGCCATGACTCGATTAAAATTTGAGTGCCGTTTTTGTGGTGAATATGACTTAGTTAGGGCTCTATAAAATCATTAAATAAAGTCAGTGCTTTTTTGGTGTCCATAACGTAGTTGCATTTTAGTAAATCCAGTAAATCCACTATTAAAATTAAAGACTGTTTAGGATCGGAAACTGTAGTTAAATTGAATGAGGGTTTGGCAGTTTGAGTCTGTTCAGATTGCATTTGTTTTTATGATTTCAAATATTTTATTTACTAGTGAAGGTGGCTATTGAGGCCAAGAAACTCTAAGAAGTAATGCTAACTTGTATTGCAGTGTTCCATATATTTCAAGCACCAGAATATAATGATTATGTGAACCTGTGCCAGATAGGTATAGACCAATTAGCAGAAGCAGGTTGTATGGTTTGTACATGTCACAAATATCACACTCGGTGGTCACATGGTTATTTATATTGGGGATTATAATCTAATATTTATCCTGCATCGGAACTAATAAAACCTGCTTAATGAGCCATTGATGACCGATCTAGGAGAAAGAATGTAGATTTATTGCCCAAATAGAATGTCCCACATAGTATTTCCTATGTGGGATGTCAGAAAGGTAATCTTGTGTGCAAGCTTATAAATAATAATGTTTTCGTTCCGCTGTTGTTTTTATACATAGCATGGTAGTGCAGCTGTAAGAACTCCAGATTCTCGACTGAGAGAACGCGGGTTCGAATCCTGTGCGACGATGTCGAATCTTGGGCAAGTTCGTTTATTCTACATTGCTTCAGTTCATTCAGCTGCATGAATGAGTACCTGGCTATAGACCGTGGTGGTTATTTGTGTACGAATAGTCTTCGCGCATTAATTGCAGCGTGGCTGAATGCTTCCCAGAGAAGTCGAGATGGTATTCGATTGAACAGGTCTGCCAGGGAGTAAAGTGTAAAGCGCTTTGAGCAGTCCTGAGGACTGGATACTGCGCTATATAAGAACTTACCTTTTCATACATAAACATATGCAGGCCTGGTTCTGTAAAAATAAAGATGGCGAGATACAAATACAAATTATATAATAATAAAAAATTGTTTTGTAGCCACAGAGGCTGAATGGTATAATATTAATAGACCATTTAAATGTAATAAAACATTAAATAAATTAGCTTGATCATTGAGGAAGAAATGCATTAGTTAGGGACTGAGGATAAAGCAAAGATGTTATGGTGGTGTTGCGACTTACCAGGGACAGGTAATAGACCAGTGTGTCCCTAATGCCTCTTGCTATACAGTAGCAAGATTGGTCTAGATTGGAGGGAATGGTGGAATTATTCTGGCAGTCCTCTGTGAGTGAGCTGGCTGTATCAGGCAACAGGTCAACTACTTGGCCTAGCAGACACTTGAACACACGGTCTGGCACTAATCCTGCTAAGAAGCTTTGGATGTTAGATATACCAATATCATGGTTTGAAATTGAAATTCACTAGTAAATATATGTAGCATACTTCTTGCGGCTTCTGTAGTGATGACATCCATCCCATTCTGTTATCAGGAAACATGTTGCTGAGGTATTATAAAGTACTATATTTATCTGAAAGTTAAATATATTGATTTTTACCACTGAAACCTTTTGTTTTTACAGTTATTTAATATGATCCATCAGTTTTCACGTAATAAATTTGTAATAATATGATTAATATATAGGTTATATATATAGTGTTTTATCTTACATAATGATTTTGTTCTATTACTGTTAAATTTAAAAAAAAAACTGATATTTTACAGAAATGGTTGACTACTGGATGTTTTATAATAATAAGGTAACTTCTTTTGCACATAAATCCTCGGATACCAAGTTCATTGAAACAAACCAGCCATTATTGTCATTGGACGATTTTCCTGAAAAATGTAGGCTGTGTTTAAAATAGTTAAAATTGTTTTGTTACAGGAAACCGATGTAGACTTTGACCAGTGTGCCATCTGTATAGAGGGATACAAGACTTCCGAACAGATCCGGATAATGCCTTGCAAGTAAGTACATCTATCCACTGACCAGGCATGCTTCACTACTGCAAGCACGCAGGCCATATCAATCTATCAGACGTATCAAGTAAGTCCCGTGTCAACTTGTCAGAGGCACAGATGTTATCAAGTATGTATGTATACTGAGGCAACCACAAGAGAAAAAAGTAGTAACAAGCTTGCATCATACAACAAGCTTGCATCATCCGTGCACACACGACCCGGCACATGCATGCACAGTGAGTCGCACACAAGCATGCATGCACACAGGCAATAATTTATTCATATATATATATATATATGTATTATATATACATTACATACAGTATGTACATATAATACATGTGAACATATATTACATATTCATGTTGTGTGTGCGTGCATGTGCGTGCATGTGCGTGCATGTGCGTGCATGTGCGTGCTTGTGGAAATGACTCACCAAAGGGGGACCAGAGGGATGTGGGACCAAAGGGGGACCAGAGGGATGTGGGACCAAAGGGGGACCAGAGGGATGTGGGATCAAAGGGGGATAAGAATATATAATATATATATATAATTTTGAGTGTTTTAGGACAAAACATGATACATAAATTTTATTGGTTTTTAGAAAAAGTCACTTTTGTGATTCATCCTCAAAGATTAGATAAAAACTTGTAAATGAAGTTGGTATGTATTAAGAATCCAAAATCATAGAGAGTGGTAACAAAGTCTTAAACATGTTTTACAGATTTGTTATGCAAAATGTAATATTGAATGGTTTTGTTGGCAAAATGCAGTATAACCATACAGCACAAGCTGTCACTCCACGTAGTGCAGGCAAGGTAGTGCTCATTGGCTGAAAAAGGATATATATCGCGTCTTGCATGCATGCATACATCCATGCATGCGTGTGTGTGTATGTATGGACCGTGCGACTGACATCTGGTGTGGAAATGTGGGCCATGTCCTTGGAAGAAAAGAAGACATACGTTGGAACAGAGAAAGCTGATGTCAGTGATGGAGATAGCTGACAGAGAAGACAGAATGGGGACAGAGGGAAGGAGATAGCTGACAGAGAAGACAGAATGGGGACAGAGGGAAGGAGATAGCTGACAGAGAAGACAGAATGGGGACAGAGGGAAGGAGATAGCTGACAGAGAAGACAGAATGGGGACAGAGGGAAGGAGATAGCTGACAGAGAAGACAGAATGGGGACAGAGGGAAGGAGATAGATGTGTGGTGTACAAGACAGATAAGGAATCAGACATCAATGTGCCGTGGGTGTCCTTGATGCAGTATTCCAGGGAATACGATAAAGTAACCATGGTTACGCTCTACTAATGCAGGTGTTTATTCCAGTAATTGCATTGGCGTAATTGTGACCAGTCACAATGGAAAGTCATACATCACCAAATGATGTTGTGACTCGTGATAGAGAGATATAGATCCATTGATCCATTGAATCACAAAGATCATTATCAGGATTATTCTTTTGCTGTAATGACTGAGATGGCAACTCCGACAGTTTGATTTATCATCAGAATGTTTCTTCTCTACGCTTTGTGAGTCTACAATAGGATATACATTTATCCCCAGTGTGGGATCTTTTATTAAATAATTTCCCTGGCACAAACACCAGATAGAATAGATCAACAAATATTCGTGCCTCTTCCAAAAGACACAGGTAACATAGAGTGAACTGAATGTCCCTAGTTTTGAAGTAGCTGTATCCAGGCACAAACCCAGGCCTCTTGATTGGTTGTCCAATTCTGTATCCAGCTGCCACACCCCCCCCCCCTCTTTAATAGCAATTATTATAGCTTGAATTTGTTACCATAATGACTAATTTTGTACACATTACGAACATAAGGGAAAAGACAAGGAACTTTTATAGTATGAATCATTCTTGTAAATGGTTGTTATTGTGAATGCCTATCACTGTGACATGATTCTAAATGACAGCACAGCCAAACATGTCATTGTTAGCCTGAACTTTCAATGTCAGTAGTTTCTGGCCAGACAACATTGCAGCTGACTCAACCAAGTCTTATGGGATGCAGTGGTTCATGCAGGTTTATTTGATGGCAGGACAAACAGTGTTGTACATGCAGCAGTGTACAGGTGACAAAAGTGATGTCTTATAATTATTTAGCACCTCACTTCATTTACATCATTAAACATCTACAATATTGTTAAGACGAGTAAGTCATAGAGGAATTTAACAAGCATTGGGGAAGTTTGGACGACTGTTCTACTTCTGTTGTCAAAGATCAAGAACATGAGATAGGTTTTATATTTGTTGTATGGCGTTTAATTGGGAGTTTTTGAGTTAGTGGTATTTGAAAACATACAGTGTATCTTGCTGAATGTGTAAGAGTGCTATGGGGAATCAAAGTGCCTTTCGT
Organism: Escarpia spicata; assembly: GCA_963995525.1. NCBI lineage: Eukaryota > Metazoa > Annelida > Polychaeta > Sabellida > Siboglinidae > Escarpia > Escarpia spicata. Next base: position 35,361,765 of record OZ023215.1, read on the forward strand.
TAAAAAGTCATGGGATCTGAAGGGTGAAATTTGTATTACATCTTTGTGATGTTATTGTTTGTTGTGTAGACTGTTGAGTGTTGTGTTGCAGACATGAGTTCCACAAGTGGTGTGTCGATCCTTGGCTCATGGAACACCGTAGCTGTCCCATCTGTAAGCTTGACATCCTCAAAGCCTATGGACTACAGGTGTGTACAAACACATCCGTGCATGCATGCACGCACACACTCGCACACTCTCACACACACACCACACTCGCACACACACACGCGCACACGCACGCACACACACACACACACACACACACACACACATGAATGCATGCACGCACACACAAACCTGCACGCTTACACACACACACCATGCACACGCACACACCCACACACTCACACACACACACACACACACACACACACACACAATCACACACACCCACACACACTCACACACACACACACACACACACACTCACACACACACACACTCACACACACACACACACACTCATACACACTCACACACACTCACACACACACACACTCATACACACACACACACACACACACACACACACACACTCACACACACACACACACACACTCATACACACTCACACACACACACACACACACACAATCACACACACCCACACACACTCACACACACACACACACACACTCACACACACACACAATCACACACACCCACACACACTCACACACACACACACTCACACACACACTCACACACACACTCACACACACACTCACACACACACACACTCACACACACTCACACACACACACACAATCACACACACACACACACACACACTCACACACACACACTCACATATATATATACACACTCACACACTCACACACTCACACACACCACTGCCAAGTCACCAACTCCTCACTATAGCCCACTATTGATTTTCACATAAAAACCAGCACGAACATTGACGAGGGCATTTGCATACTGTGCACACAATTACGATTCAGCTGTAATAAAAACTACCTTTGTCTTGTCACCAACCTGCAATAGCGTTTCATCAAATGATATAATTATGTTTTCAAGAAAACAGAAGACATCTAGTGTCCTGTACCATTTGTTACTGAACAAACGTTTGGCAGATTTTATCTTTAAACCTGGGAGGGTTTAACCCATTAGACCCTAGCCAGTTATATTGGCATGTGTCCCTGTTCCCCAGGCTGCTGCCACAGATCTCAACATTTCTGGGTGCTGCAGTTTTTAAGGTGTATCTTCAAAATTATTGATTTTATATAATTGCAAGTTGTGTTTATATTGATGTCCATTGAATTATGTTTAAAATGATGTGACTGTGGTGTTGATCGGTTAAATATATGTTGTCATTTATAGGTGACAAACAGAGAAAATGTATATTCTGGACAACTATAGAGTGGAATATCATACATTTTATTGACATCAAATGCATTCTACTGTGTAGTTACACTTGCCATGCGTTGCTTAGACATGAGACAATGTAAATCAGTTAATTTTGTATAAATGTAGACAGCAAACACAGCTTTATAAGTCTTCTACCTTGGTTGCTGTCATCCTACATATGGCTTCTGTGTCACGTCAACGTCACTTGTCAGTGTTGACATTGTGATCACTAGCATATTGACACCTGAAACAACCAAATGTCAACCATCAGAACAAATGACAGAGTGTTAGAATATGTACCCTAATAATTCATTATAATAAAAGACATAATTTTCATATAGTAACATATAAACAGCAGTCTCCATGCCAAAAACCCAACTGACAGTGACCAAACTTGGACAACGAAACATAAACAAAACCCAAGTCATCCATTTTATCGCTCATTCAGTTGCATTTCTAACGTAATGTCAACTTACCTTTAGTTCACTGTCAGAAATGTTCCATCCTACGAAAAAATAGCGCAAACTTCGTCATTAGTAAACAACTACGATGTCCAAGGCGCTGCCATTTTTGAAGGTCCACAGGTGGCGAACTTCTATCGCGAAAAACTTTTTTTCAATGCAACCACATGTCAAATATACCAGCAATTCATAGCTTAGATATCAAGGAATCAGCTAATATTAGTCTCTTAAGTATCTGCAAGATGGGGCCACCATTAGTGGCTTTATCTCCACCGGACGCTTTCGGGCGCTCTGGGGAGAAAACACCCGGGCACTTTCGGGCGCGCAGGGTCTAATGGGTTAAAGAGTCATATAAATGCTGCTGTTGATCTATCCCCAATAATGATCTGTCTCCACTGTTGATCTATCCCCAATAATGATCTGTCTCCACTGTTGATCTATCCCCAATAATGATCTGTCTCCACTGTTGATCTATCCCCAATAATGATCTGTCTCCACTGTTGATCTATCCCCAATAATGATCTGTCTCCAATGTTCATCTATCCCCAATAATGATCTGTCTCCACTGTTGATCTATCCCCAATAATGATCTGTCTCCAATGTTGATCTATCCCCAATAATGACCTGTCTCCAATGTTGATCTATCCCCAATAATGATCTGTCTCCAATGTTGATCTATCCCCAATAATGACCTGTCTCCAATGTTGATCTATCCCCAATAATGATCTGTCTCCAATGTTGATCTATCCCCAATAATGATCTGTCTCCAATGTTGATCTATCCCCAATAATGACCTGTCTCCACTGTTGATCTATCCCCAATAATTATCCATCTCCAATGTTGATCTATCCCCAATAATGATCTGTCCCCAATAATGACCTGTCTCCACTGTTGATCTATCCCCAATAATGATCTGTCTCCAATGTTGATCTATCCCCAATAATGATCTGTCTCCGCTGTTGATCTATCCCCAATAATGATCTGTCCCCAATAATGACCTGTCTCCAATGTTGATCTATCCCCAATAATGATCTGTCTCCATTGTTGATCTATCCCCAATAATGATCTGTCCCCAATAATGATCTGTCTCCAATGTTGATCTATCCCCAATAATGATCTGTCTCCATTGTTGATCTATCCCCAATAATGATCTGTCTCCAATGTTGATCTATCCCCAATAATGATCTGTCTCCACTGTTGATCTGTCCCCAATAATGATCTGTCTCCAATGTTGATCTATCACCAATAATGATCTGTCTCCATTGTTGATATATCCCCAATAATGATCTGTCTCCAATGTTGATCTATCCCCAATAATGATCTGTCTCCAATGTTGATCTATCCCCAATAATGATCTGTCTCCAATGTTGAACTATCCCCAATAATGATCTGTCTCCAATGTTCATCTATCCCCAATAATGATCTGTCTCCACTGTTGATCTATCCCCAATAATGATCTGTCTCCAATGTTCATCTATCCCCAATAATGATCTGTCTCCACTGTTCATCTATCCCCAATAATGATCTGTCTCCTATGTTGATCTATCCCCAATAATGATCTGTCTCCAATGTTGATCTATCCCCAATAATGACCTGTCTCCAATGTTGATCTATCCCCAATAATGATCTGTCTCCAATGTTGATCTATCCCCAATAATGATCTGTCTCCAATGTTGATCTATCCCCAATAATGATCTGTCTCCAATGTTGATCTATCCCCAATAATGATCTGTCTCCAATGTTGATCTATCCCCAATAATGACCTGTCTCCAATGTTGATCTATCCCCAATAATGATCTGTCTCCAATGTTGATCTATCCCCAATAATGATCTGTCTCCAATGTTGATCTATCCCCAATAATGATCTGTCTCCAATGTTGATCTATCCCCAATAATGATCTGTCTCCAATGTTGATCTATCCCCAATAATGATCTGTCTCCAATGTTGATCTATCCCCAATAATGATCTGTCTCCACTGTTGATCTATCCCCAATAATTATCCATCTCCAATGTTGATCTATCCCCAATAATGATCTGTCCCCAATAATGACCTGTCTCCACTGTTGATCTATCCCCAATAATGATCTGTCTCCAATGTTGATCTATCCCCAATAATGATCTGTCTCCGCTGTTGATCTGTCCCCAATAATGACTTGTCTCCACTGTTGATCTGTCCCCAATAATGATCTGTCTCCAATGTTGATCTATCACCAATAATGATCTGTCTCCATTGTTGATATATCCCCAATAATGATCTGTCTCCAATGTTGATCTATCCCCAATAATGATCTGTCTCCAATGTTGATCTATCCCCAATAATGATCTGTCTCCAATGTTGAACTATCCCCAATAATGATCTGTCTCCAATGTTGATCTAACCCCAATAATAATCTGTCTCCAATGTTGATCTATCCCAATAATGACCTGTCTCCAATGTTGATCTATCCCCAATAATGACCTGTCTCCAATGTTGATCTGTCCCCAATAATGGCCTGTCTTCAATGTTCATCTATCCCCAATAATGATCTGTCTTCACTGTTGATCTATCCCCAATAATGATCTGTCTCCAATGTTCATCTATCCCCAATAATGATCTGTCTTCAGTGTTGATCTATCCCCAATCATGATCTGTCTCCCATGTTGATCTATCCCCAATAATGACCTGTCTCCACTGTTGATCTATCCCCAATAATGATCTGTCTCCACTGTTGATCTATCCCAATAATGATCTGTCTCCAATGTTGATCTATCCCCAATAATGATCTGTCTCCACTGTTGATCTATCCCAATAATGACCTGTCTCCACTGTTGATCTATCCCCAATAATGATCCATCTCTAATATTGATCTATCCCCAATAATGATCTGTTTCCAATGTTGATCTGTCCCCAATAATGACCTGTCTCCACTGTTCATTTGTCCCCAATAATGATCTGTCTCCAATGTTGATCTATCCCCAATAATGATCTGTCTCCAATGTTGATCTATCCCCAATAATGATCTGTCTCCAATGTTGATCTATCCCCAATAATGATCTGTCTCCATTGTTGATCTATCCCCAAAAATAATCTGTCTCCAGTGTTGATCTATCCCCAATAATGATCTGTCCCCAATAATGACCTGTCTCCACTGTTGATCTATCCCCAATAATGATCTGTCTCCACTGTTGATCTATCCCCAATAATGATCTGTATCCAATGTTGACATATCCCCAATAATGATCTATCTCCAATGTTGATATATCCCCAATAATGATCTGTCTCCAATATTGATCTATCTCCAGTATTGATATAGCTCCAACATTGATCTATCCCCAGTAATGATCTGTTTCCAGCATTGATCTGTTCCCAATAATGATCTATCCCCTATAATGATCTGATGTGTCAGTTAGTCATGGTAGCTTACATCCGGCGATTTAGCGAACTCATTCAGGAAAATTTGAAAGAGCGCCCAAACTGCAGGCAGGAACCATCCAATCACTATCAGTTCTTATAATGGCACCACACTGCTAGGTTACTGTCTCATAAATACACACCAAATTGTGTTTAGTTACCGTTGAATGGCACAGCCTGTCTCACAATGTCCATCTCGTTTATACTGCTGTTAAAGGGAATAAAAACATCTATTGCTTGAATTTATATTATCTTACATCCTGCTATATATTTCCACGTCCACCCAGCCAAAAAAATCAAAAAAATTCAATGAATTAGAAATTCCATATTTTATGCTGTGCATCCGGACATTTTCGAATATGCATGTTTTTGGCGCGCTTTTCGGGATGCCGAGATGTGACGTCACATATGACCTATACTCGCATCAGGCCGACCCTTTCCATGCATTCAGAGTATGTTTACAAGGATAACTTTTGGGTTGAAACGAACCTCAGAATGAGTTAATTTGCGACCAGGTTTCGCTGAGCTTCGGCTCGTTTTCAGAATAATTATATCAATTGCAACCAACGGGAGATAATCTACACCAATAAACATACATAGTAAATAGATATTGTATCCAGCTACAGAAAGTAACATTGTATAATCTCATAATATCACTAGAATATCGATGTATGAAGGAGTTGTACAATGTATCGTAACTTAAATCAGTCGGTAAATATCTGTTGATCTCAATAGCTCAGTTGGTAGATGCGTTGGCTTTGTCATTTATTTTACAATCAGGCGACGCCGGTTCAAGTCTGACACCAAACCATTGATTTTCTTGACATTTTTTTGTTTATGTTTTCACAAAGTAATATAAACTAAATCATTTTTATACTATGATGCACTGTTTGTAAATATTTTTTTATAGTCATTATTTATTCGCCACAAAAAGGAAAATATGGTAATTATATATAACGGTGTTTTTAAATTTGATTTATCCAGACAAATCACAATTTATTTTCACATTATAATTACAATATATTACCATACAATATATATAATTAATAAATATATATAACAATTACGTTATATTTGTCTGGATAAATAAAAGTTAGAAACATTGTTATGTTAGTTAATGCCTTGTTTTTATTCCCTTTAAGACTCTTGTTTACTTTTTGAATTTTGGGTGGCAAAAATCCGGTGAAAGGTATCTCAAAATTCCTTTGAATTTTGATCAGTACGACATGCTTTAGAATTGCGACCATAAAATATGAAGAGTATTTGCTGTCTCTCATCCTGATACTGTCTTGCACAACATTCTCATTGAATGCTTATTAAAATGGTACGGCATGTCTGGCACTGCTCTAAGCTGGTTTTCTTCATATCTAACTGGTATATACCAAACTATAAAGATTGGGAACTGCTTTTCAGCTGCACTGCCGACTTTATTTGGTGTTCCCCAGGGTTCTGTTCTTGGGCCTTTGCGTTTTACTCTTTACACCATGCCACAAGCTCTTGTTATACAAAGACATAACTTGGATCATCATCTTTAAGGTGATTTCAGATTTACTTTTTGTTGGCTACCCCCCCCCCCCCCCCGGATATAAATCACTCCCTTAACCAACTTAGTGATTGCCTCCAAGATATATTCCACTGGATGACTGACAGAAAATTTAAATTAAATACAAATAAAACTGATTTGATCATTATTGGTACTCAAATGCCATGTAGTAAACTTGATGGTTTTTCCATACGGGTATTTTGAATCAGCATATCATGCCAGCAACCTCGGTGCGGAATCTAGGAGTGGACTTTGATAGTAATTTCAATTTCCGACAATACAACTTAAACATGTCGCTGCTGTTTTTATCACATTCGTGATCTTCGCCATATTCGCTGGTATGTCATTTTCTGTTACTAAAGCTTGTTAGCAGCAGACTTGACTATTGCGATTCCCTCCTTTATAATATCGCTAGCAAGGATATTACAAAACTTCAATGTGCCCAAAATTGTCTGGCAAGGGTAGTTACAAGATCTCATCGTTTTTCTCGCTCTGTGCCAATTTTCACGTCTGCATTGGCTTCCTGTACGATATCGTATAATATTTAAGATCTGTACCATTACATACCAGGCACTGTCCAATAAGCAACCATCTTATTTGCATTCACTGCTTACTCCTGTAAGAAAACCTATCCAGCTTCGATCATCTAGTTCTGACCTCTGAGCTTGATTTCCAAGTATTTAGGCACAATAGAAGTTATCTTACTATTATATTATAATGATGGAAAATAAAATCATGGAAAAAAAATCACAGATTTGGTTAAGAAATAAAGTCACATTGAATAAAGTCGTAGTTTCTTGAGCATAACAATTAAAATTGTAGAAAATGAATGTAACTTAGGAAGTCACAAAATATAATATGGAAACTAATTTGAAAGTACTAGCAATAATACATGGGTACATTTCAGTCATGCATTTGAGGGTCGAGCATTGGCCTTTTGACAAAATGCATGTACAATTTTCCTATATATCCTACATTTTGGCCCCTTCTAAGACCCTGCGTTTCTTGCTGCTTCATTTCTCATGGTTTACAATGTGGGGCTGAATGCATCTTGCTGAAAACAACAACTGCTCAACTACGTGACAGCGACACGTCTGTTACACCATTTAAATGTCAAAGATTTATTCTCAGCCACACATACAGTGTGTCGTTTATTCTGATTGTTGGCTGATTTACTGTTACCAGTATGCCGCCCATCTAAATGTTTCCTTGCCATTATGTCACAATTCATCTGCGTATGTAAACAACATACAAATACAGGCATTGAAAATTGCTTTTTAAAGAAAACGTAAACTTATTCTGCTACAGCGCAACATGCTTATAATCAGGGGTGACTGAATTACTTAAATTTTATACTTGAGTAGAAGTAAAAGTAATTCAGCTCAAAACTACTTGAGTAGAAGTAAAAGTAGCGTCTAAAAATCCTACTTGAGTAAAAAGTAAAACTACTTTCCAAAAGTACTTGAAGTAAAAGTAGAAGTAAAAGTAGAACGGTAAGATGTTTTGTCACGCAAGTAACAACAATAATTACTGCATCGGCGAACAAAAAAATTAAGACAGATTGAAAATAATTACTGTTTAACTCCAACAGATATTAACTATGTATATGAATAATGTTCTATTTATTATTATTATGTGCACTTTGTTCCATTCCGCACGAAATGTACCATCACAGTTCCTTTGTAGAAGTGGAATAAATATATATCTAAATAAATTAAAATATTTAAATGAATAGATTAATGTATAATTAAAATGTCCATATGATAAAAAAAATATATATATAAAATAATCGTTAAAAAGTCAGTAGAAATTGCACTAAAAAGTAATAAAAATGTAAATAAATTATTTAAAAAAGTCAATTCCATGGATTCATATGATGCTTTCTTATTTTGAAATGTTGTATAGAAAACCATATTTTGTTTTCGTAAATTCGACAGCGGGGTACGGAAATGTGTTCCGGTATCTGCCACCATGGGCGCTAGCTACGACGACCACGGTCGCTGCACCAACTGACCAAGAACGCCGTCGAAGTCCAGGTTGAAGCCAGTCATTGTGCAGGCCGCGCTATCTATAATTACGCGATTCATGAAGCTTATTAAGATGCCAGCCAACGTCAATGTGTATTATGTTTAAATGCCATACGTACACTGTTGAATGTTGAACTGAATAAAATTCATATATGTTGTAGAGTTTTAAAATAGATTACGGATTAACAGTCCACGGTGAACTGGACGATAATATGGTAGCGATGACGTAATGTACTAATGAGACCCCTGCAGCCGAACACGCAAATGAGTTGACAAATGCAGAGCTAAGGTTGACTAAAGATTGAAAAAACTATAATAAATACGCTTACAGCTGGCTCAACTTCGTCTTTCAATCAATACCACAACACCAATTTAGAACGCACATTTACCGTACCGAATAATATTGCGATCGATTCGCCGTTTCGTATGCGGTTGACGAATTCATATTTTGGCGCCAGCCGAAGCACCAAGCAAATTTGCGTTTATTGCAGTAAAAAGATAATATTTGCGCAATGTTAGCATGCTGATCTTCCCTACTGCGCTGCATTAAACATATAAATCCAATTAGTATGCATGGCTTAGCTTATGTGTGAATTTCAATTGCACTTTACAAGTCGCCGAAGCCAGGATAACCCGGCGCCTATTCGCGGAAGCCACGACTGGCAGAAAGGAAACGATTCGTTTGATGTCGGCACAAAACAAACAATGCCTCGCACCATATTTACTGTTCCTAATGACTTGACCATACTAACACAAGTCAAGTGACAGTTATTACCGCGTTAACGTAGTTTACCAACGCTCTAATTTCTTGTAATTAAATAAGTTTAATGAAATGTTGTCGACGGGCGGAATGCCAACAGGTCGACGTAGTTCAGAAAAAATGTAACGAAAATATATCGCAAAGTAAATTAAAGTAACGAAGTAAAAAGTAGCGTTACCTTAGATAAAACTACTTCGTTACAAATAGAAGTAGTTGATATAAATAGTACTTCGTTACTCTCCGTTACTTGAAAAAACTACTCAAGTAGAGTAACGAAGTAGTTTTACTTCGTTATATGACACCCCTGCTTATAATGAACTACTTTGTGGGTAGCTAACGAGTTCGTTATATCCGTAAATTCGTTATATGCATGTATGCATTTACCTGCTAGGTGGCAGTGTTGTGTGTGGATTTGTGTATATGTTGAGTTGCTCAAACCACTACATACTTGTCAGATTATTTGGCGTCATTTAATACTTACTTTTGTTGACATTTTTCCCATACCTGCTTTTGTATCTTTATTTCTGTGACGTCATTTCTACATTTTGGATTGCAGCTTTATTTCCAGTGACTTTATTTTTAGCAGTGCCTGTTATTAAATCTTTGCTACACTACACTAGATTCGTTGACGCATGGATACTATCGTGAAAAGTGACATGCTGTTTGCATCATCTGTTTCACACCAACTTTTTGTTCCTAGGGCTATGCTTAACATTGGCAAAAAGGCTTTCTATGTAACTGCAAACAAAATCTGAAATCAACTCCCTGTTACGTTAAAAAACTCAAGATTTATTTGTTTGAAATCGCACTCCCACCCTAACCTTTGGCAGTCCATGATTTTGCCTTACTATTCTCATATGTTGCCTCTGAGATCAGATTCCTGAGGATTCTAAGTGCCCCGTAGGGCCCCCAGGGCCTCTGAAACTGGTAAATTTTCACATTTTGCATATTTTTCCAAAACTCTTCAGTAACTTTTCCTCTGATTTTGCATAGACATTTCTTGAGGTAGTGCCACTATACACAAGGAATCTGTATTTGATTGAATCATTCTAAAAGCACCTCAGGGCCCCACGAAATGCTAAATTTGTCTACTATTTCCCTACTGCTATAAGCCTCCTGCACTGATCTATATTTATGACTGCCACTGATCTCTATTTATTACTGGATAGTGGACTTTGCCCTATCTCTGAACACTGGGGTGGCTGAGTGGAGTAGCTTGTGTGTCAGAGATTATGCTGTAAGCCTGTGTATTGGGCTAGCCTCAGCTCACTGCCTGCCATTGTCCCAGTGGCAAACAGAATGCCTGCATGTGGGCTGTAACTATAACATGTAATGGGAATCCCTACTGCACTGGCAGAACCTGAGAAACTTTAAAACAGCAATAGACATAATTATCAATGAAATATAAAGATATGATCTAGGATTAAAATAAAATAACTTAGTTATAAAATAATATATAAAATAAAATAACTTAGGCATACACAAAAAGGGTAAAGCATATTTAGCAAAAATTTTAAGGAATATTATTCAAATGTTTTACTATACATGTTGCAGCTATTACTTCACTCCAATTCAATCAGTATTCTGTCATTGATTGCTACTGTTTTAAAGTCAACATGCATGCTATGTATATGTACCTTGTAAACAAATAGTTTTATCATAGTTCATCTCTTTCTTCTTTCCATTCTGAGGGAGGGTGGTAGGGGCAAAATGAGAACAGAAAATGTGTACAAATTTGTTTAACAACCTTTAACTGTGCTACATGTGAGACTGCAGCTCACCAACTCTCCTACAAAGTTTCTACAACCACTAGAAATTGGTCTAAATAGCAGAGTATCGCAATACAATTCTACAGTATGTCTAATAACACATTAACTAATATATACAATCTTCACGAAACGGACTACTCAAATATTTTATTTCCAGGTGTTTCTTCACTGGCATGCATATAGTCTCCACTAAACATGTCAACATTTTACTTCCATCATAACCCTTAATAATCTGCAACTGTGATTCACTAAACCATTTCAATAATAATTGCAAACTCACAATATAGTCCAAAGGACTTCAGGGTCTCTTGGCCCAATTTTTTTACTATTTACTTTATTATTGTGTGTTGTAGCTGCACGGCAGTCGAGACAGCATGGTGAACATGGAGCCGGAGAATGTGAGTACGTCAGTCTGGCCATCGGAGCTCGCTACACAGGAAGCCATCCGTGAGATAGAGCAGGAGTCTGACTCCGTTGAAGTGGTACGCTACCAACCTGCTCATGTTGAATGTCACATGGCAGTGGCGTCACCAACTGTCGCCCCAGTCGCGTCGACGTGTAGTGATGACAGCGACCACAATGTCGCCATGTCGACGACGTCACACTGCAATGAAATGCAGTCACTGATGGCCGACACTAGTGCCGGGGAGGGCCACCAGGTGGTGATAGGGGAAACTCGATGACATCATATCCGGTGCCAGGAGTGGGCGAACTGTTGCTACACGATAATGTCCAGTATGATATACATACGATTTTAATATCTGCTGTCATGACTAGTTCGTTGGTATTTCTAGATATGTGCGTTGCAAGTAATATATAGTCAGAGATATTTACCCCAGAGCGGATAGCCATGTCCAGACTGTGGGGTCACAAGAGACTGTTTTAGTGTTTACAAGTGATGTCCTGCATCGACTTGTGTGTGTGTGTCAGACTTATGAAATGACATTGGTGTTGCTGTGTGTGTCTGCCACGTTGTGTACACTTATCATGGTCAAATATGCCTTGGTAGTGCTGTTTTTACAAAAACCTGAACAAATCATGCATAAGAGATCCATACTCTCAATTTGTAACACCTATTTCAACAATTCTGTGCAAACAAATTGTTAGAAAAGTTGTTTTGAGTGAGGAAATTTATTTACAATTATTGAATAACAAAGACACTACCACAGAAACGACACTGTCGCATAAAACTACACTACATATCTTGGCTGTGTATATAGCAATTTTTTGGCATGTGCTCAGTGCAAGAGCAGGCAGTACATGTATATTAAAACAGCCTAATAGTGTCTCTGATGTAATTGTGAGATGTAGCAAGGCAAGGGCCGCGGACAGTCAATCAAGTGAGGAAGTCGCTTGCCTCCAGCACTGATGCTGGTTCACAGTTGAGGTCAGGAGACAGCAATGATGCCAGTGATCTCCCAGTGGAATCCATATCGATACATGATATATTTGTGTTGTTTGATGCCTGTACTGAGTGAGTAATTTGTTGTCTATGGATAGTTCTGATGATCCAGGAGGGTTATCGTAACATGCACGCAGGTGTGCATGCAAACACACCCGCGTACAAACACATTGCTGTTGCATTCTGACCTGCAGCTTATCTGTATGTGCAATAGTGGCCAGTGTGCACCTGGGTACGCCTGTGTATGGCTTCATCAATCTACAGCATATATTAATATGCTAACTTGGAAGTACTCTAAGTGTATCTCGCTGAAGTTCCGAGGTCCATTCGCCTATTTCAATCTTCATTCGCGTCCTTGGACCATATACGTCTGTTCTACTAATTACGGGTGCATTAAAAAACACAAAGGTAATTATGTACTTTTTTCAGGGGACTAATTAAATGGTCACCTATTCCCCAGAAGGTGCCACTTTGGAGTCTTGTTCAGGATATTATTATCTGCTGCATGCAGTGCCACCATTGATGACAACAGGAATGAAGGAGGGAGGGAGCAAGAACTTGTGGGTTAGAGATAGAGACCACCACTCTGTGAGCCCATGACTGTGTGGGATCTTTTACTTCCCTTGGCATAGACACCAGAAGGTTACACATTTACCCCCTGTGTGGGATCTTTTACTTCCCCTGGCGTAGACACCAGAAGGTTACACATTTACCCCCTGTGTGGGATCATTTACTTCCCCTGGCGTAGACACCAGAAGGTTACACATTTACCCCCTGCGTGGGATCTTTTACTTCCCCTGGCATAGACACCAGAAGGTTACACATTTACCCCCTGTGTGGGATCTTTTATTTCCCCTGGCATAGAGACACCAGAAGGTTACAGATTTACCCCCTGTGTGGGATCTTTTACTTCCCCTGGCATAGACACCAGAAGGTTACACATTTACCCCCTGTGTGGGATCTTTTACTTCCCCTGGCATAGACACCAGAAGGTTACACATTTACCCCCTGTGTGGGTTCTTTTACTTCCCTTGGCATATACACCAGAAGGTTACACATTTACCCCCTGTGTGGGATCTTTTACTTCCCTTGGCATAGACACCAGAAGGTTACACATTTACCCCCTGTGTGGGTTCTTTTACTTCCCCTGGCACAGACTCCAGAAGGTTACACATTTACCCCCTACGTCGGATCATTTACTTCCCCTGGCACAGACTCCAGAAGGCACCAATGCAATACTCACTTGTACCTTGAGTTGTCTTTTCAATAACTAAAACATTTGTGTAAAAAAATGTGCCTTTATGACAATGGATAATGAATGCCCTTTTGAGATTTATCCTGCAGTGCATTTCCCATTTTACCATTGAATAAATTACCTAATGTAGACAACTGTGTGCTTGTACCATGAAAAGTGCCTTTTCTTCTCTCCTGTCTCTCCTTTTCCAAAGCAAAAACATTATCTGTTCTCCAAGTCTCTTTCAGAATGGCTTCCTAGGATGTGGTCCATTGTTTGATAGTCCTCTCCCCGGTCACATTAGGTAGGACTATTTTGATTTTCTCCCCACTTCTGCAAGAGGAGTCTGCGATTTCCATTCCCAGATCCGAGGTGGTTGAGATACCACCACAGCTAATTCACTTCTATTGGCAAGCCTCCTTCGAGTCAAATTGTGGGGTCTTCACTCCTGGACCAAGGAAGGCCTCGACATTACGATTGGCCCGCTGGCCCCGGCGCCTTTTTTGAGGCCAGTTTTCATATTTTACTGGCCCGACGGGCCACTGGTTTCAGTCTGATTGACCACCGTCGTGTTTCCGTAACCCGACCCACCTAGAAAACGGGACGACCCTAAAGCCTAATATTTTTATTTTATATTTCAATAAATGTTTGTTTTGTTATAACTAATTAAACAACGGTGTCTAAAATTCAGCCATGCGTTTACGACGACATGTGAGCACTGCCGAACTCATTTATGTCCGCACACGTGATTGGCGAATGGCGGCGGTCATTAATTATTCACCCAATAAGCGGTCTTGTTATATGTTCTGTTAGCTAGGGATGACGGCAGGCAATCTCAACAGTAGTCTGTATGATAAAACGCTAACTAGTGCATATTCCACAATGAAAGGACATCAAGGACATTTATTATATTGCCAAACATTTGATAGCGTTGCAAAAGACCATGACTGCAGTGGTGGATCTTGTAATACGAGAGCAAGGCGGAACAGAGCAAGGACTTGGACAGCATTCACATTGTGGCTCACTGACGCGTTGTTTACAACACCAGGCACAAAGTGGTATCGGCGTTCACATGCAAATTTAACATGGTATCATGTAAGCCTGATCCTGGCAATACCGGCCTTCGCATTGAGCCTAAGGCACAAAAAAAACCAAGAAATGCTTTTGACATACTGATGACATCCAGCTAAAGCTTCAAGCCACGAGTTGATAATAGACAGGCCTATGCTGATAATGTTGCATTGTATTTTTTATATATATTTGGTATAATTTACAGTATGCTGTGAATTTAAACTGACTTTATTATGTGGTGTGCACAGAAATGACACAACAGTGACTGTTGCCATTCGTGCACATGGTGTATTTTTATTGGTGTAATAGTGTGTAAATAAATGTGTGAAGATTGTTTATTATGAATGACGTGAATCAGATTTTGCATTAATAGCAGAGTGACAGCATGATTAAACATCTTCATTTTCTCACTTCTTATGGTCGTTATCTTAATTATGTAAACTTATATGCACAAATAAGAACTTTGGAAATCTGCATGACGTTGCTCGTAGCAACCTTTGTAGACTTCTTGTGAAGCGATGGGGGACCTCGGTATCGGCATATTTTGTTTACAAAATTCGGGCCTTCTTGGGGGCGGGCCAGTAATTTTTCAAATATACTGGGCTGTTGGATACAAAACCTTAGTGTCAAGGCCTGCTGAAGGATCTTGCCTGGTTAATATCGAGGGACTTAGAAACATGAAAAACACTATTCATAGACTTCACCTCTTGGGTACTGGCTCACGTTGAAAGATTGACATTCCTACTTGCTACTTTCTATTTGTGAGAAGAATGCGCTTCTGTTTGACCAACAGTGGAGCAACACCACATTGCAGGTAGAGGCTGACCAGTTGCGTTGGTTTGGCCAGTAATGTGTCGGGACCTTCCTTTCAGTAAATTGCTGTTTCGGAGAAACAGTGTCCCTTGTTACAATGGGATCTTCCCTAGATGTTTGTTCTTTTTGTTTGTTATGGAATAATTTGTTCCTTTTGACAATATAAGTTATCTTTTCAGGACTTTGCTCTCAGCGAGTTGTTCTTTTATTTTTTAAATGCCATATTTTGTATTTTATCAATAACATGCCATTTTAAGTAAAATGTAATTTGTTACCATGAAAATCTTTCCGGACTGTCGACAACAGTGTGACCTTTAGACCAGCGTTGTGTCTGTTATACATTAGTGCGGTCAATAAAATCATAATATAATAATTATATAGTTTGTATAAGAGGCTCTATATACTGATACGATAGTATGGGGAAACAAATCACATGAACCTGTGAATAATGTCACCCCCTGTTTGTACATTGAGCAAATTCCTAATTATATAGAAATTAGTTTGTTTTTCTTTTGACTATTGTGATGCAAAGAAATGCTAATATGGTTCCATTAGTGTATCAGTTTACCCAGGTAGACATCGATACCTTAACGCAGGATGAGATGTATCCATAACAATACGGTGCTATTAGTAAACCCTTGCTTGAACCCAAGCCTTCATAGCGTGGACTGGACTAAACAATGCGGACACGGGAGACGAACGTAATTGATGTCCGTAGTACCGTGCGTGTGTCGTGCAGACACCTACAACCTCAACAATGACACACCTAGCTAGGTTGCCTCGACCTCGTCGTGGTCACTCCTAATCTTCGCAAGTAGGTATTTCGCAAGTTAAGCCCGTGCTTGGCCTGTTGCAATCCTGTTCAGTTTCTGTGTGTAGCTTTTGCATGAAATGAACTATTAAAAAAAATAACGCTGATTACATGGTTCGTGCTGTGTGCTGAGAAGGGTGTGGCGTTGTACTGCGTCGCCGGGTTGATTAGCCGGACGCTGGTTACGTATGATCGCTATAGCTACAACCTGAAGCAGACTGCTGACACGTTGTCGCGTCCTGTTCTTTGTCATAATGACGTCAGTGTTACGTCACCGCCGCCTAACGATGCGCACGGTTCGAGATAGAGTCGCAGCTGCGATGTTTCCGTGCGCTTGTGTGTATCACAAGAATACATTCGTGACGGCATTGACTATAATATAGGGCGTTATTGTACTGACAACGCATTGCAGTTTCTGCCACATGATACGGATTACCCGTATCCGATACGAATTTTGACGATTTTTTTAGTAATACGGGCGTACACCATTTCGATACAGATTTCAATAAAGTTTAGAAAAACCTTTACATAGCCACACTATTTACTTATATCAGTCGAAAAAACAACAGCTTTCGGTGCAATGAAGTAATCGTTTATTTTAATGACTAACTAGGTTACATCGAAAGAACGAACTAAGTCAACGATGAGCGCGCATTGTACTGTGCGGCTGTGCGCACTATGGTCGCAAAGTTTCCGTTCGGCGACCCGGTGTTGCGCGACTTGAGTGTCCTCGGCCCTGCAGCCCGTGTGAACCTCGCGTACGAGCCGATTGTGCGTTTGGCAGTCCGCTTTGCCCCCGACGTTGATGCCCAAAGATGAGTATGAGGACTTTCAGCTGTTGGCCGATGACGACATCGTGCTGGAGGAGGATTGCCAAGCGCGGCAGATCGACCACGTCTTGTCTGAGATTCAATCAAGACACCGTTGCAGGCCTTCCGCTTCCCGCAGTCGGCAAAGGTGATGTAGAGAGGTTGTTTTCCATCTTGCAGAAAATACACACAGACACACGCCACAGCTTGAATGCGGACACCATTACTGCGTACCTTTAGTGTAAACTGAACATCGACAACCCCTGTCACTAGATGGCTGTGCCAGCGAAGATGCTGAGACTGGCTGAATCTTCAACGCATGCAGAATCAAATGTTCACCTTCGCTGGGTCTCTGTTGGATTGTGTTTCGCGTGTGCATTATCACAACCAATATCTGCGCTTTTCCAGAATGCAATGTGACAGTATGTTGGGAGGTAACAGGGGAAGGTTCGGTGATATGAGCCACTTTTTCACACTGATATTCTGGAGCCGTATGTCGAGATATTTGCTGTGTGTAAAGTTGACGTAAAAGTTATCGTGGTAGACTATTGTTGTGTGCATTATTGCACGCGTAGGTTGCTTACTTTTTAATGAGAGCGAGGAGAACATTTCCCCCAAATGGGTTCTATTAAATCAAGCGTTGGAAATATGAGCATGACCCATGGATGATATGGGCATACGTGGTCATATTACCCAAGATGGACCCAGACCAGGGTCATAGTCTCAACCAGTGAAAGAGTCATGCACGCACGAACGCACGCCACACACACACACACACACACACACACACACACACACACACACACACACACACACACACACTACCCAAACGAACTTCTGAGCAACCATAACATATTCATTTAAAACTTCAATTACCTTATATAAACATGAAGAATTATGATAACTGTGTCATCTAATAATGATGATAAACTAAAGGATTAACACAACAGGCTCATCGCGATGTTTCGGCTGCATTTCCTTTAGGAAGTGATCAAACCACTCATTGAAGTGATTTTCGTTTATTCAACCCGGTTTATTGGCCTTTCCAATGGTACCAGCAGGGGCTTTGTCAATCGGTTCTACACGGAAACGCACCCTGGGGTATATGAGCACTGGCGGCACAAAACTGCCAGCAGCAAAGGCACACACTATTGCTCGGGGGGACAGACATGGTTCAGCAACCCCCCTTTAAATGTGAGCGCGAATGTTTGTTTTTGTGGCGAGCGTCAATGGCGGGTGGAAATGTAAATTTTATGAGACGATTAATGTGCATTTTGTGGACTGTAAAAGGCGTGTGTAATTGGAGGGCAGACATATGGTTATTGCCTCCCCTCCCGTCTTCGCGACGTAAAACATTACCATTTTAAACAAACCTGTCACCCCCGTGTTCGGATGTTATGAGCTGAAATTACAACGGCGCAGCGGCGACAAATTTCCAAGAGCACCCCCACCCCCTTCGTCTTCCGATGTCACATTCGAGCCAACCGAGACAGAGCCAAAAGGTGAAGGAATATTTGAAGATTTTATATATCTCAACATCTTTGACAGCTGCGATTTTTCATGTGTCCATGTGCCTCTGATGTTCTTCTTTTCAAACTTCGGCATCTTCACTAATAGAAAATCTATATAATAATTGTTTGGATATTTGGTTATATTCGTAAAACCCCAATATGTAGCGACACACGACATACATATGAAGCAAACTGCTCTGATATTGACTTGTGAAATATTAATAACTTTAACATAAATACAATTATGCATGGTTTCACTAGTTAGTAGCTCATGAACTAATCAATCTACACCAATAACGTTTTATGGAAATATTCTCTGCATTGAGTAGATCACACAACCTTAATTAGTATTCATATGCATGCAGTTTTAACAAGATTTAACCAGATTGCCACCCAGAGAATTAACTCTAGGTGGCAGGTGGACAAGGAAACCCTTTGGCTTATCGAGAGTCCGACCCTTTTATCTATGTGTATCCCGCCCGTCTGAGGTATGTGTCGATTTTATTTTTAAACATATTCACGCTACTAGCACCCACAAATCAGCAGGTAATTTGTTCCATTCATTTACAGTCCTTTGTGAAAATGAAAACTTTCTTATATCCAATCTATTCTGCTCCTTTGCTAATGCAAGTTCATGTCCTCTAGTCCTTTTATCTTTCTTAACTGAGAAAAACATATTTCTATCAATATTTTCATAATCCTTCAATATTTTAAACACTTCTGTCTGATCTCCTGGTCTCTAGTGTTGTTAAACCGCATTTTTTAGGCGTATTTCGTAACTAAGATCTCTCAGATTTTGTATCATTTTAGTTGCTCTCCTCTGCACTCTTTCTAGCATATCTATGTCCTTCCTGCGATATGGTCTCCACGCTTGAATACAATATTCTAAATGAGGCCTAACTATTGTTTTGTACAGCGGTATTATTAGCTCTTTTTTCTTATACGTTATGTTTCGCCTAATTAATCCAAGAATTTGATTTCCCTTTGAAGCTGCAATTCCGCACTGCTCTGAAACCTTCATATCAGCACTAATGGTTAACCCCAAGTCCCTTTCTTTTACAGTAGTACTTAGTACAGTACCCCCCATTGTATATTCTACTTCTTCGTTCCCATGTCCTGTGTGGAGGCATTTACATTTCCCAAAATTGAACAGCATTTGCCACTTTTCAGACCATTTGATCAATCTGTCAAGATCATCTTGTAAATGCTGTCTATCTCCATCACTTTTAAGCCTTCTAAACACTTTTGTATCATCCGCAAATGTCAACACCTTGCTTGTTATTTCATCATCCAAATCGTTGATATATATTAAGAATAATATAGGACCTAATACTGATCCCTGTGGTACACCACTCAATACCGATTTCCAGTTTGAAGCCTCCCCGTCAACTACTACACGTAGTCTTCTGTCAATCAGCCATTGTTCTATCCAGTTTATTATACCATTTCCTATGCCATGGGCCTTTAGTTTAAGCAGTAATCTTTGATGTGGTACTTTGTCAAAAGCTTTTTGAAAATCTAAGTAGACGATATCTACTGGTGATCCCTCACCTACACACTTAGTGATGTCTTCCAAAAACATAACATATTTGTTAAGCATGACCTCGCTTTTAAAAAACCATGTTGAGATGGGTTTATCAAGTTTTGTTTAACAAGAAAATCCACCATGTGATCTTTAATTAGTCTTTCTAATAATTTACAAATCACTGATGTTAAACTCACTGGTCTATAGTTCTCTGACTTGTTTCTCAAACCTTTTTTGAATAACGGTATAATGTTTGCTTCTTTCCATTCTAAAGGAACCACTCCCTCTTCTAATGACAATTTGAAAACTGTTGCAAGCGGTATGCTAATTTAGTTGGTTTAATGTGCACTTAAATGATAAAACTCGAGCTTTATTTAATAAATCACCAGCGACAGGAATATTACGCATAATGTGTGAACTAAATACATAATATTAATTAAATAAAGTATGTTAATTGTATGTTTGCATCACAATGTGCATATCAAGTGAGTAGTAATATAGGTCTCCCAGCGCGTATGGTTGGAGCGGAGCGGTGCAAATCCCATGTTAAAAGATACGGATTTGCACCAGGGCGCTCCAAGTGTCGAGAGATCATGGTATGCAAATGAGCTCGCCTCATTAGCATAAATGCCCTTATTTGGCAATTGTTGTCGTGGTTAGTTATGCAAATGAGCTTGGAAAAGTAGTTCTTGTCCCATGTTAAAAAGATAGGAGGTTGTCTACATATTAAAGCATAGGAGTTATTATCTTAAAGGTATGCGACCACTTTTTGAATTTTCCCCGTGTTAAAGGATAGGGAATTTTCATCATGTTAAAGCATAGGAGCTATTATCGTAAACGTATGCGACCACTTTTTTGAATTTTTCCTGTGTTAAAGGATAGGAGGTTGTCCCCATGTTAAAGCATAGGAGCTATTATCGTAAAGGTATACGACGACTTTTTGAATAAAATAAAATTTACCGAACAGCATTTGAATATGTCACACACGAGATTACTTGGCCCGTAGGCCGAGGCTCCGCCAAGGGATCGAGCCCTTATTTGGTTGACGATGACATGTCGAAAATGTGGTGTTATAATAAGGCGTAATTTATAATAAAAGTATTATAAATTCAACGGAGGTCGTTTTATCTGAAGTAATGTGTGCGAAATGTAGATTACATATAGGACTATGTTATATCAGAACATATAGCCTCGTTTTATCGAACAGAGCAACCATCTTGGAATTAGTCATTTGGTATAATTTCCGTAAGGTAGTTTTTCTCCCTGTTAAAGAATAAGGGCTAAACCCTAGCTGGCCTACAGCCCATAACCACTGACAAACAACTAAAAAAAAAATACTGACATACAACATACATACACCAACCTACAACACTTAACCAGTGCTAAACATTGACTCACAGTCTGTAAAACACCGACATACATCATAGGTCGGAAATATAGACTAGTGTTATTAGGTAGTGATTAAATTCGTGTCTCTTATAAAACCCGTACTCGAGCTGTGTCTGGACATGTTTGTTTGTTGCGAGCGTGAGCGTGTGCACCCTGTATGACATTATTAAACTAAAAATTGCTACGTATAGTAATTGTGTGTGCGAGGTGAGTTGGTTATACAGGTAGTGTTTGGTTAGCCATTGTTTTGAACTTGCGCACTTGAATATAACCCCCATCATGTGACGTTATGGTCAGTGACGTTGTGTTAAAGCGAGTGGAAAATTCCCCCGTAAAATATCATTCTAGAAGTTTATTTGATAAGTATAAACATGTAGCGCTTTGAATATAACATAAACAAAATTCAGTACACTACAAAACTGACGCTACTAACCGGTATAAACTCGTAATGAATGCTCTGTGTGTTGGAAGAACAGTCGGGTATTGACATATAACATTTATACTTATCAGTCGTATCTCGCTTGAGTGCCCACTTGAAAAAACTGATTGCAAACTGGTTCCAAACTGTTTTGAAGCGATATTCCCTGTCCAAGTGATAACGGCTCGGTGGCCTTGACACTAAAGTCGGCAAACCTCTTTTTCGAAACAGGCGCGTAACAAAGTGAAGCGTCATGTTAGAACAGTACAGGTGTATTAGCTATCATTTGTAAGAATTATATCGAACACTGGCTATAAACAAACCGGTATAATCCTTTGACCTATAACATTAGCTAACATACGACATTTGTACTTACCAGACTTTGTATTAATATCGATATAGTTAACACTCTTTTGTGAGAATGTGGTTGGCTCTGAAAAGAGCCGTTTTGTTTCTAGATTTACCGTGTAGAGAACCTATCGTGTACTGATATATTTCTTCACTGACTTCGTTCCTTCACTGACGATGTGCTTGGCGAGTTCGCCGGGCAGTAGCAGACGGACGGCCGTCTGGATCTCTCGGCTCGTATTCGTCGAGTGCTTGTTATACTGGGTGAGTCGGGACGATTCTCCAGCTATACGTTCAAAGATGTCATTGACGAATGAATTCATGATGCTCATTGCCTTGCTGGAGATCCCAGTGTTTGGGTGTACCTGTTTGAGCACTTTGTAGATGTAGATTCCGTAACTCTCCCTCCTTCGTCGACGGTGCTTCTTGTCGCATGTAAATGCACAGATTTAATTTTACAACAAACGTCGCTCGAATGTGCATAACGGTCACGTGGGCGTGCCGACAGATCACCGATTTCAGAGTACAAACTACACATGCGCAGACGATAGATTAGAAAAGTCACGCACGGACTGCTGAGTAGAATGTACACAAGTACGGACTGCAGAGTAAAAATAGCTTTCAACACAGACACATCGTACTATAAACAAACTGGTACCAATCGGATTTGAAGTAGAAGTGTGTCAATTAGTCAAAATTTTGAGCTTTCGTGTATGTAATTTAATCCCAATCCAGATATTTTTCCCCACAATATGTCATTTCATCAGTGACGCCGTTAAAGCAATTCTTGATACTGAAATGTTTCTGGACTTGTTTGTTTGTTTGATTGTTTGCAGGCACGAGTGGATGCAACGTGTATGGCAGCAAAGCTATCATAGTTATTTGGTTAGCTAGCATTTGTAAGAACTATATTGAACACTGACGTTACTAACCAGTATAATCCAGTATAAATTGATAACGAATTATCTCTGTATTGGAAAAAACATCCAGGTATTTGTCTCGTGTTAAGGCATAGGGAATTATACAATAGTTACTTACCTGATAAAACACTCAACCTACCAGCTATTTACGTAGTATTTTGATCAAATATATTTACGTAGTATCTTGGTCAAATCCTTTGACCTGTAACATTAGCTAACATACGACATTTGTACTTACCAGACTTTATATTAATATCGATATAGTTAACACTCTTTTGTGAGAATGTGGTTGGCTCTGAAAAGAACCGTTTAAATTCAAAAACAACTAAAACTGTTACACGGCAAAAATAAAGCACACCGGCACCGAGCGGACGAAGGCAGTGAAGAAATGAAGCACACCGTCAGCGAGCGAACGAAGTCGAGGTGAAGAGAATTTTCCCTGGTGGTATATTTCATGTTCAGGAAACCGTATTTCAGAAACTTGCTAACGAAGGCAGTGAAGAAATGAAGCACGACGTTAGTGAGCGAACGAAGTCAGTGAAGAAATGAAGCACGCCGTCAGTGAGCGAACGAAGGCAGTGAAGAAATAAAGCACGCCGTCAGCACGGTTTTCTTTTTATAGCAGTTCGATGGAACATAAAGGTCACGTGGGTGTGCCGAAAGATTATGGATTGTAGGATAGTACATAAAGGTCACGTGGGCGTGCCGAAAGATCACCGACTTCAAAGTACCAACTACACATGCGCAGATGATAAATTAGAAAGTTCTGCAGAGTAAAACACAGATTCATCGTACTATAAGCAAACTGTTTTGAAGTGGTATTTCCTGTCCAAGTTTCATCTGTATTTCATCGGTACTATCATTTGTAAGAACTATATCGAACACCAGTATAAACCAGAGACGTTAGCCAGTTATGTATCTGTTTAGTTCAGTACAGATATGTTAACCACTCATGTCTGTGTGTAGTTCAGTACAGAGATGTTAACCACTTATGTCTGTGTGTAGTTCAGTACAGAGATGATAGCCAGTTATGTATGTGTGTAGTTCAGTAGAGATGATAGCCAGTTACGTATGTGTGTAGTTAAGTAGAGATGGCAGCCAGTTATGTCTGTGTATTGTTCAGTAGAGATGACAGCCAGTTATGTATGTGTATTGTTCAGTAGAGATGACAGCCAGTTATGTCTGTGTGTAGTTCAGTACAGAGATGTTAGCCTGTTATGTCGGTGTGTAGTTCACTAAAAACGTTAGTCGGTTATGTATGTGTGTAGTTCAGTACAGAGACGTTAGCCAGTTATGTATATGTGTAGTTCAGTAGAGACGTTAGCCAGTTATGTATGTGTAGTTCAGTGTGAGTGACGTCATGATACGCGCAGTAATGTTGTGCGCGAGGTGAGTTGGTTAAACAGGTAGTGCTTTGGTTAGCCATCGTTTTGAACTTGCGCACTTTAATGTAATTTCATCATATGACGTCATGATCAGTGAGTGACGTCATGGTACGTGCAGTCATTTTGACCAACACATCGCACGAATCAAACTATAGACACGAGTTGTACAAACGAAACACTAAACTTAGCCCAACAGGTTGCACAAATTGAACTTAAACCAACTAGTTGGACAAACGAAACACTACACTTTGGCCAATACGCTGCACGAATTGAACTCAGACCAACTAGTTGTACAAACGAAACACCAAACTTAATGGGTTTCTGCGTCAAATTCCACCAAAACGAGGCAAATAGACGGTTTACTGTGTGAGATTCCATCAATTTGACGGAATTCCATCATAATAGATGGGTTACTACGTGAGATTCCATCAATTTGACGGAATTCCATCAGAATAGATGGTTTATCGCGTCAAATCCCTCAAAAGTGAGGAGGAGGAGGAATAGAGATGGACGGGTTATTGCGTGAGATTCCATCAATTTGATGGAATTCCATCAGAATAGACGGGTTATAAATATCTGGATTGGGATTAAATTACATACACGAAAGCTCAAAATGTTGACTAATTGACACACTTCTACTTCAAATCCGATTGGTACCAGTTTGTTTATAGTACGATGTGTCTGTGTTGAAAGCTATTTTTATTCTGCAGTTCATACTTGTGTACATTCTATTCATCAGTCGGTGCTTGACTTTTCTAATCTATCGTCTGCGCATGTGTAGTTTGTACTCTGAAGTCGGTGATCTTTCGGCACGCCCACGTGACCGTTATGCACATTCGAGCGACGTTTGTTGTAAAATAAAAGCTGTGCGTTTACATGCGACAAGAAGCACCGTCGACGAAGGAGGGAGAGTAACGGAATCTACATTTACAAAGTGCTCAAACAGGTACACCCAGACACTGGGATCTCCAGCAAGGCAATGAGCATCATGAATTCATTCGTCAATGATATATTTGAACGTATAGCTGGAGAATCGTCCCGACTCACCCAGTATAACAAGCACTCGACGAATACGAGCCGAGAGATCCAGACGGCCGTCCGTCTGCTACTGCCCGGCGAACTCGCTAAGCACATCGTCAGTGAGGGAACGAAGTCGGTGAAGAAATATATCAGTACACGCTAGGTTCTCTACACGGTAAATCTAGACACAAAACGGCTCTTTTCAGAACCAACCACATTCTCACAAAAGAGTGTTAACTATATCGATATTAATACAAAGTCTGGTAAGTACAAATGTCGTATGTTAGCTAATGTTATAGGTCAAAGGATTGTACCGGTTTGTTTATAGCCAGTGTTCGATATAATTTTTACAAATGATAGCTAATACACCTTTGTTACGCGCCTGATTCGAAAAAGAGGTTTGCCGACTTTAGTGTCAAGGCCACCGAGCCGTTATCACTTGGACAGGGAATATTGCTTCAAAACAGTTTGGAACCAGTTTGCAATCTGTTTTCAAGTGGGCACTCAAGCGAGATACGACTGATAAGTATAAATGTTATATGTCAATACCCGACTGTTCTTCCAACACACAGCGCATTCATTATGAGTTTATGCTGGTTAGTAGCGTCAGTTTTGTAGTGTACTGAAAACATTATATGTTATATTCAAAGCGCTACCTGTTTAAACTTATCAAAGAAACTTCTAGAAGGATATTTTACGGGGGAATTTTCCACTCGCTGTAACACAACGTCACTGACCATAACGTCACATGATGGGGGTTATATTCAAGTGCGCAAGTTCAAAACAATGGCTAACCAAAGCACTACCTGTATAACCAACTCACCTCGCACACACAATTACTATACGTAGCAATTTATAGTTTAATAATGTCATACAGGGTGCACACGCTCACGCTCGCAACAAACAAACATGTCCAGACACGTCTCGAGTACGGGTTTTATAAGAGACACGAATTTAATCACTACCTAATAACACTAGTCTATATGTCCGACCTATGATGTATGTCGGTGCTTTACAGACTGTGGGTCAATTTTTAGCACTGGTTAAGTGTTGTAGGTTGGTGTATGTATGTTGTATGTCAGTGTTTGTAAGTTGTTTGTCAGTAGTTATGAGCTGTAGGCCAGCTAGGGTTTAGCCCTTATTCTTTAACAGGGAGAAAAACTACCGTACGGAAATTATACCAAAGGTCTAATTCCAAGATGGTCGCTCTGTTCGAAAAAAACGAGGCTATAGGTTCTGATATAACATAGTGGTATATGTAATATACATTTCGTATACATTACCTCAGATAAAACGACCTCCTTTGAATTTATAATCCTTTTATTATAAATTACGCCTTATTATAACACCACATTTTCGACATGTCATCGTCAACCAAATAAGGGCTCGATCCCTTGGCGGAGCCTCGGCCTACGGGCCAAGTAATCTCGTGTGTGACATATTCAAATGCTGTTCGGTAAATTTTATTTTATTCAAAAAGTCGTCGTATACCTTTACGATAATAGCTCCTATGCTTTAACATGGGGACAACCTCCTATCCTTTAACACAGGAAAAATTCAAAAAAAGTGGTCGCATACGTTTACGATAATAGCTCCTATGCTTTAACATGATGAAAATTCCCTATCCTTTAACACGGGGAAAATTTAAAAAGTGGTCGCATACCTTTACGATAATAGCTCCTATGCTTTAACATGTAGACAACCTCCTATCTTTTTAACATGGGACAGGAACTACTTTTCCAAGCTCATTTGTATAACTAACCACGCCCACAATTGCCAAATAAGGGCATTTATGCTAATGAGGCGAGCTCATTTGCATACCATGATCTCTCGACACTTGGAGCGCCCTGGTGCAAATCCGTATCTTTTAACATGGGATTTGCACCGCTCCGCTCCAACCATACGCGCTGGTCCACCTATATTACTACTCAAATGAACCATAATTTGACTCCAGGTCATAATTCTTAATGTACACAGAGTTAATTTATATATTAAAAATTTGAGGTACCCAATAGTGCCACATTGATAGCCATATTGTGTGTGAAGGAAACACGGAAGGACGTTGAGCATATCACGTGTGCTATGTGAGTGTCTTATGCGCAGTAAAGCTACATAACAATATTGTCTACACCACATTAATTTTTGTGGGTCTGAAATTGTAATTTGTTTAGGAAATATAACAACGTAGTATCTTTGTTTGTGAACAGAATAGTCAGTACGACAACTAGACGTGTCATGTTGCTCTAGTAAGCGTCAGTCATGTTGATGTACGTAGATTATACATGTATGATGCATTCTTTCAACATACGGAAATCATAAAAAAAGTTTGGTTAACTGATATTCACGTAAATATTTCTAAATTTTGTCGTCTTGCCATTGAACATTTTGCTGGCGTGCTCCGCAACCTTCCTTAACTCAGTAAGTAATCGCTAGATGGCAACATTTGGTGTAGCATTTCTGAGTTATGGAACAGGCCCATATTTTCTGGTAGCTCATATTACCGAACCAATGCCGCATCTCGTTTTTATACGGGTTTGATTCAAATCTCCGTTTCCCGTTTTATATGGCTAAAGATTTTATTGAAATCGATCGAATAATTGTAATAAACTTCACGCTTCCTTGCGTCGAAATATTCAGTTATAGCGATCGAAACACGACCACTAGTAGGCTTATTTATGGCAAAACATAGCGGATTTCGTTTCCCGAGTCTACTTTAACCATCGGAGGAAATGTAATTAATTAACCAAATAAAAAGCATCCCGCTCTCAAAAAGCTTTCTGTGCATAGCTAGGCACCTATTGCTCTGCCAGAAAACGGATCTCTCACTCCTTGGCTTAAAGGTGGCGTGATATGATGTGTGGGCCACTGATTTAATAAATGCAATTAGTCACCGTTTTTAAGGTAAGGTTATGTTTCTGCCCGAATCCACAACAAACGCAAACAACTATTTACGCTGCTCTCGGAGACGCAGATGCCAAGCTTTTTTTAAAATGCGTGCTGCCGCCTGCCGGGATATTGTTTATTATTATTATTATTACTAGCATTTCTATAGCGCCATATCTCCGGGACCAGCCCGTTCATAGGCGCGTACACACATTGTAAGACGTACATGGAAACAAATGTAAAAATATATATGTATAAAGATGCCGGTAAATGTAATAATTATTAAGACTGACAAGATTGTATATATATATATATAATGTGACTAAAATACATGACATATTTGCACAAATATTAAGATAATTAATTAAAAGAATATATATTATGATATATAAAATTATATTAAAAGATAAATAATAATAAATTAATTAAAATACATTATATAATATAAATAAATTAAATAATTAAATACATGTTCATAAAAAGTGTCCTACAGCACAGTTCCTCAGTCGATGTACGCCTGCTTAAATATATACGTTTTAAGGCAAGTTTTGAATTTATCCAAAGTCTCTATTTGACGAACATTTATTGGTAGAGCGTTCCAGAGCGTAGGTCCAGACACGGAGAAAGCTCGTCTGCCGTAGCCCTCTAAGTTGTAACGCGGGACTACAAGCAGATGTAGATCAGCAGATCGGAGGTTGCAGGTGGGCGTATACGGTATTATAAGATCTTGGATATACGCTGGAGTAAGACCATGTAAAGCCATGAAAACAAGGACCAGCAGTTTGTACTGGATACGCCAACGAACTGGAAGCCAATGCAGTTCGACCAGCACAGGTGTTATGTGCTGGTGCTTTCGGTGTCTTGAAATTAGTCTTGCTGCCGAGTTCTGTACCATCTGCAATTTGTTCATAAGTGCCTCGGTAATGCCGTACAGGATCGCATTACTGTAGTCCAGCCGCGATATCACCAGGGCGTGGACTAGTGTCTTACATGCATCAGTAGTAAGACAATGTCTTATTTATGAAATTGCGCAGAGATGGTAGTACGCTGATTTGGACATCTGTGACACATGTGACGACATTGTTAGTCCAGAGTCGATTGTAATCCCGATGTTGCGGATGGTCGGTGACGGAAAAATGTTACATCCGCATACACTAACACACGAAACGTCATGCAGGTGTTTACGATTTGGTGCCGAGATGATAATAGCCTCGGTCTTGTTTTCGTTCAGCAGAAGATTGTGGTCTGACATCCACTGCTTGCTTATTCGATGCATCGCTCGATGCGGTCAACCGCAACAGCGGCTTCTCCATCCCGCGTTCCACTCAAATCAACATACAATTAGGCGTCATCTGCATAAAGATGGTATTGCAGCTTGTGCCTTCTGAAGATAGCACCCAATGGGGGAGTGTATATGGAGAAGAGAATTGGGTCCAGCACAGACCCCTGTGGGATGCCAGATTCGAGAATGTTCTATTTGAGTTGTGGCTACTAACTGAGTCCGGTTCGACAGGTATGACTCCAGCCATTTCAGTGCGATGCCTTCAATGCCTATGCTGCGCAACTGCGACGCTGTCCGACCGCTCTGATTGTGGGTGCAGTTCTGTTACACAAGAACAGTTACCCCGATTCTTTTAAACACATCAGGCTTGCTATATTTTAGTAACACTAATATATTACAACTGTAATACCAGCCACGATATATACATGTGAGACGTGCAAGAACAATGTGAGGATATACAAAAATTTGACATCTTCCACCGACGATGCCTTCGGTTCATATTGGGCATATCATCATCAATGAAGACGTGATGAGGAGGGCAGGTCTGGAGAGACATCGTCAAGTGTAGACGAAGGAGACTAGATGGGCATGTACTATATCTACCGAGGGAGAGACTTGCACATGTAGCGATGGAGTGGGTACTGGAAGGTGGTAACAGGAAAAGACGAAGGCCGACTAAGACCTGGCGCAAGACATTTATGGAAGACTTGGCAGAAATGGGAATCACCTTGAATGAGGCCAAAGAAGACGGCAAATGACGGAACCAGACGCAGGAACCTCATCGCCCGATGTCCCGAAAGGAACAGGAAGAACTACGTAAGTAATATATTACTCTCCCATTTATTGCTCACTGTTTGTTCGTGCACGTGGTGTTTATTAGCGTAGTAAGAAAGCCAATATAGTTACCGAAACGGGTTCACATTATATAGAGGGATCTCACAATTTTAGCAATTGAGTAATTCGCATAAGTGCGGTTTGAATGCGCAGTTGTGTGTGTGTGTGTGTGTGTGTGTGTGTGTGTGTGTGTGTGTGTGTGTGTGTGTGTGTGTGTGTGTGTGTGTGTGTGTGTGTGTGTGTGTGTGTGTGTGTGTGTGTGTGTGTGTGTGTGTGCGTGCATGCGTGTGTGTGAACTGCGAACGCTTGCACAGCCCTACAAAGTTGCAGCGGGTCAGTGGCTTCCCCTTCGCTTTACTTTTCTCTAAAATAAAAGTATTCGTACATTTGTATGTAATGCACTATGGGGTCGTTACGAGCTCGGACCATTCAATGTGCTAAATACACGTCATCCCGTGGCAGGCATGTACACCACAAGACGAACGCAACTTCTCTGAGAAGCATTCAGATATAGCATAAATGTAAACCAACAAATACGTCATCACTCTCGAACCAACACGACCAGTTATATATCAAAATATAGTGTTTATTATGTAAGCACTAGAAATATATAACAAGTATAAATCTGTGGAACGCCAACTAGTACTGTTTTATCTAAACATAACGCATATAAGCGATCACTTTTCATAAAATATAAACAAGTAAAATATAAACATATTGAAGCATTATAGCAATAAACTGAAAAAAACATATGCTATGTAATAACATTGGCACTGAAATAACATTTTAATAATGACATGTGCTTATGTTCCACTATATCTTCTTCTTGGATTCTGGAATCTACCCCATGATGAACACGGCAATTAAACAACGGGCACCAAATATCTTTATCACTGAATATGGCAAAGGCGGTAACAGCCACAAGTACGTAACGTTTCTAAAGAGTTACTCCTGACAATTGATCAGTCGACATGTGCTTAATGTCGAATTCAACAAGGCCAACACGAATCATTTCTGGCTAATTTGTTGTTCGTTCTTTTGTTTCGTATCTCTGTTTCTTTCTTTTCCCATCCTCTTTCCCTGTTGTAATTTTACTTGCGATGCCTACATCAGTTTGGCGGCATGGAGGATGGACATGTTCCAACGGACGTACTACATGGTGACGTTCTGTGATTTGGCACAAGGTGTGTCGGTCTTGACGTCGTCTAACTTTGCGATGCCTAGCTGCTTACAAGCGAGATATGATGTGCGTGAAGCTCGACATCGAGCCCTGTGAATCTGCTGTAGCAGCAACGACGACTGGCGCCAGGTCGTTTGGAGTGGCATCAAGAAAGGGTGTAGACGAGACACAAACAATTTGCAGTGATCGGAAGAGACTGCTTCATCGAAAAAGCCTCGACTTATACGCCTCTCTATTAAAATTATTACACGAGTAACATATTGCATCAGCCATCACATAGATATATAACACTACATAAACTATATAAAAACAATTATTGTTACACAATACGCAGCTCCGTTATCTGTCGAGACAGACGGATGCCAGTGAGTATTACTTGGTGATTGTATTGTGAACATTGTTGTATGGTAATCGAACAGTCAAACTTTCGTGACGGATGTAAGCGTGTTACACTGGTCTTCGCTGAAGGCCAAGTTCGACGTTCCTTGTTCTGACGTGTTCGACTCCGCTGCTATGTCGTTGTTGCAGTTAGGTTGAATATCGTCAGAGTTTTGCGTCAGTCCGTTTTCTACCTGTATCATTGCTGGTTGTTCCGTGTCTGTCCGCTTGGTCACATCACTAGCGGCAGATGGTTTTGTGGTTAACCTCAGTCTGTACCAAGTTCCGGCGAAACACAACATGGCTGCAACCTAACGAGAGACACCAAAATTCATAAACATAGGCATAGTACATTTGTCCAGAGTGTGTCACTATTTTGAGTCAATAACCTAAAGATTAATCATAAAATGAGCTACAAATAGTATGAGATTTTTTTTATAAATAACTCAGCATGACAGTTAATTAAAAAAGGGTGGCATGGAATGCTTTTGATGAAAATATTTTTACAAACATACAAACCGTTACAAATGTCAACAGCTAAGAATTTTATTATTATCCCTTCAATATTCCTGAAGAAGTTTCAATTCAAAGAAGTTTAATAAAATACGTCTCGTTATTTGTGGGCTTTTAGCCCTACAACCCTTGTAACACCTCGCCACGCTTTCCCCCACACACAACACACGCAATGCACGCAAGCACACACACACACACACACGCACACACACACGCACGCACACGCTCACACACCCCAACTGTGATATACTTTATGAGTGACCCCCGAAGTATTGCATACTACTACGAAACAACAAAACCTTTTTGTATTACAAACAATATCGCAACCTGAGAAGCATCTTAAACTATACATACCGTAGGTAACTAATATATGCCGTTCCAGACAACCAAAAACAACCGAAAGTGTGATACAGTACCGACATACCAGTTTGTCTCAGTAATAAAATAAACACTATGTATAGCTTACACCCGAGAGATCTCAAATATTATATGCATATGCATATGCACACATAAATATGCTAGAATATTACAACTATGTTATGCAAACAACAGTATTAGATTCAAGAGAGACGCGTCTTTAGTTGGAGTATTCACCTGTAATGCTATGGTGATGCCATGGAGCAGGAGACGGTGTCTCTTGTTGTCGCGCTGCCAACATCGATCGTCCTCGTAACAACTCTTCTTGTGTAACAGACACGCCTCTTCACCAATGGAGTGGAAGGCCGTGTAGCCGGGGGAGTAGGCTGCGACACACGGGTGAACGTTACGAATACACGGACGGGGCAAATGTATGGATCTCGCTTTTCATTAATGGTAAAATATGATACTACGCATTCGTTTTGAAGACGGTATCCAGTTATGTATTTTTGAGTAGGTTTATTGTTCAAAGCAGGACGTTTTGGTCAGTTGGTTTGGCGAGCGTTCAACATGTACTATTTATGAGTGCCTTAAGATGTTAACCGCTACAGTGTGAATATGTTTAAAACAAAATTGGCATAACTATGACCTGTGCGGCTTACATCATATGGATGTAATGCAGATGAGTTTAATAGATAATATCGCAGATTGGCCATGCTATACCACGATCAGTCTTATAAGATAGGTAGAACAAGACAGAACTATGCGCTCGGGGGCATATCACATTTTGGGACATTTGCTACTAACTGTGGGACAGGATGGAGAACTACATTGACTGAAGGTCTTCTTTGGTTACATTACAGAACTGTGTATCAGAGATACCTACATATCAAGTACACCAGCCATGCGGAGAAACCCAGCGACAAAGACCTCAGCTTCTCTGGCACTTTTCTACAATCAGCAAAAGGTCATTTATTAAAAGAAAAACATTTAACGTATCACATTATGAATGCTATGGTATTTGTACAACCAAGCAAGAGCAATTGCCTTACTTAATGAGTTATCTCGAATATTTGCAATATTTGTTTCGTATCTATGATTAATAATAATATATCATTAAGTCGGCAATAGCACTTTCGTTATGCATTTAACTCCTTGGGGCAACACAGGTCTTCTCATCTTACAGCATTGTTTGTTTATAATATTCGACAAGCTGTACGTTTTGCACATGTGGTTGATGGAGAACACAATTTGACGGCTTGACCGACCGACCGAACGACGGACCGACCAACCAACCAACCAACCGAACGACGGACGGACGGACGGACCGACCGACCGTGCCAGTAGTAGGACCTATGAGTGTGGTACCTGAGGAAGACGAGTAGGACGGGCAGCGGGACGGCAGCGTGAGCTGTGACAGCGAGGAAGAGGAAGAGCACGTAGGGCACGAGGGTGCCGCACGACTGACACCAATCGGCAGACGCCTCGGCCACGTCCCCGCCCACACACGAGCACTCGGAATAGTTCTGAAAGCAAGCACAGTCACTGTGGATCCAAAGGTATTTCCTTCTCAAACATTAGTTAACTATATGTTAGGCGAAGCAGAAACAACAGTTGAATTCAATAGTTTACAAAATAGCTCAGTTTCACTCACATCCCCGAATAGGAGCTCGGATAATTCCAAGAAAGGTGGTGACTAGACGGGGCGTGGTGATACTCACGTGATTCATATATCCCATCTCATTAAACATCCATCCCATTCGTAATCATACCTGACATCACGCTGTCGAAAGCGGCGACATACGTTCCGCCCGAAGCACTTTGATTTCAATGGCACAAATTGGTATTTTATAATACATACATATATATATATATATATATATATATAATATATATATATACAGTGGGTACTGCAAAACATGATTTACGATACGACCGGGCAATCTCGCTATAAAATTGCTTGTCGTATCTTGAAATAGAAGTTCCGACACGTACCAAAGTCGGCGTGACGTTGACCATACTACAGCCGGCCAGACACGGCGATGCAAACCTCTGGTGGTCAGCGGTACAGACAGGCTCGTATTGTGATTGCGCACAGCTACAGGAATCCGTGCAGATTGGCGAGAAATGACTGCAACAAATACCGTTTTTAAACAGGTTCGTAAATACAAAAAAAAGATATATTATTCAATGGATATACTACATGATATGGAGCCTTTATATATCGTTTGATCTGTGTTTGACATTGTGTCTACTGCTGTACACCAAATGCTTTATTACTAGACATAGACACCATGCCAAGTTTTGCACGCACCTACAAAGACACATGCACACACGCGCGTACCACACGCATGCATACACACCCACACTTACATGTAATTTATATATTAATCAGTAGGCAGATGCAAGGGGCCTGGGGGCTAGTGCCCCCCTAAACCTTTGCAATTGTGCATGCCCGTAGACCTTTTTGAATGGACCCACGTGACCGTGCCCCCTGGACTGTTTAAAATATTCCCCATTAAGGTTACAATAAGGTGAAGTCACGGCGAATATTTTTCGACAGGACACCCCTCCCTCTCCCGACTTCGATATCACAGTCTATCCAGCCGCGAGCCGAGCCAGCGGAGAAGCTGAAGTTATGGCGGCGCGGTAGCGAAAAATGTTCTACACCATTTGCTTCGGCCGCCAGTGGAGGTATTTGTGCCCCCTCCCCACTCCAGAATCACTTTCTGGATCCGCCCGTAATTATTGTGTCTCATCACAAAGCTGTATCTGCACAAACATTTAAATTGTACATGTCATGTGTGCATTGCCTACCTTTCGAGAGATCTAGTTCCGATCACCTGTTTGATGTCATCACATCCAAAAGCGAACAGTATGAACAAAACGATGGTGCAAACTGTCATGGCTGCCAATGCCAGCGCCATCTGGCGCACAACTTTCAAGTTCCACCGGTGGGTAGCAGCGGCACTTAGCACAACCCCAAGACTGGAGGCGAGACCAAAACAAACACCTGTGGAATAGTTGCATTATAATATATTTTTCGTCAATCTGGCTTTAGGCGATGTTTTTAGTGTTGCTTATTTTCAATATTTACTGTAACGCAACAACGTATGTGCCACAGTATGCACGTAAATGTTTATGCTAATTGTTGTTGTTTATTACATGTATACTGTATGTACATGTATAGATAAGAAAGATCGTTAATAAAATTAGAACACAATAAGCAAGTAAGTTATAGGCCATAATAATGAGACAGGAAAGATTGAAGGAAAAAGATCCAGAGGAAACCAAAGAATAAAAATAATAGATAGTTTCTCAATATGGTGTGGAAGGAACACAACAGACCTACAGTCATTTGCAAAAGTTTAATACCAGGGACGATTTTTGAAGAAATTTGACAAAACTATGATTTTTTGGCCTTCACATAACATTATATCAGTTTATTTCGCCAAATAAACGTAGTACAACATAATATGAAACTTTATGTCGTCCAAAAGTGTAAGTGTCTCTACTTTTCAGTATTTAGTGTGGCCTCTTTTGCTGTCAATGACCGCCTGGATGCGATATGGCATGCTAGAAACCAGAGATTCGCAGTACTCCTGGGTGATTTCAGTGACCCAAACGTCCTTGATAGCTTGTTTCAAGTTTTGAGCGCATGATGGTTGTTTGTCTGCCACCTTATCCTTCATTATAGTCCACAGATTCTCAATGGGATTTAGATCTGGGCTGTTCCCAGGCCATTCCAGCACGGAGATTTTGTTCTTCTTGAGATAATCAGTGGCTACCTTGGATCGGTGACAAGGAGCGCCATCTTGCATGGAAATCGTACATTTGTGGATGTCCATATGCAGTTTCAGCTTCTCCTTCAGCAACTCCACTTGCCTAGGACCATTCATAGTGGTGTTAGGTGGAATAAAATACAGACCAGAAGGGCCAAAACATGACATGGCACCCCAAATCATCTGACTTGGCGGGTGTTTCATTGTGGCTGCTGTATATTTCTCATCAAATCGCTTACCTACTGGCCGCATAACGTGCCCCTTGCGAGGTATAAACTGTTGCATGGTCGATTCATCTGAGAACAACACTTTCTTCCACTGCGCGAGAGTCCAGTGGCGATGTCGTCTGGCAAAGTCCAGTCTCTTTTTTTCATCACAGGTGTCAGGCGTGGCTTCCGGGCCAGCATGCGGGACTTGAGCCCAAATTCCTTGCTGAGACGTCTCGAAACAGTACTGAGACTTATTTCCGTACCTTTTAAGCGTAAAGCAGCCCGAATTTTCTTGCATGAGCTCATTGGCGAGCACATCACGATGCGTCTCATTACGTGGTCATCCCTGAGCGTAGTTTTCCGTGGACGACCACTCCTTTTACTGTCACGAAAAGTGCCATCAGTATTGAATTTGACGATGACGTTGTGCACGGCTGTCTTGGAGTAACGTAATTTAGCACTAATGTCTCTTTCTGTATATCCTTCTCCATGTAGAGTCACTATTTGTGCCCTTAGAACCTCTGTCAAAGACCATTTTTTGCCCACTTCAGGGATGAAGACAAAACTTAAAAACACCTAATCGATACTGACAGCAGCGAACAAATGACCTGGAAGTACTGACTAGGCGTATTTCTTCAAAGCCCAAATAGGATGATGCAATCCAGACATTATCTGATGCAATCTGATGCCATACCATAAAATGCTTTAAAATCGTGCCTGGTCTTAAACTTTTGCAAATGACTGTATTGTGTGTATAAACTACAAACGACCGTGCGGTTTGGAGGGGCATGATCGCCAAATCGTGTGACAGACACAGCACTTGGAAGAAGACTGATAGAGTACTGCCGTGTTCACCTGCAGTGGTGTGTGCCGCCTGCTCCGACTGCTGGAACTGGCTCTGAAGATACTGCGGCAACACGGCGTGGTACCCAGCAGGGAGGTATGCCCACAGTATCGTACCGCACACCGTCATCGCGAATATCGGCTGCTTCAGGAGAAACGACATGTTTCGTGGTAGATCTGTGGAATGGCAACATAATAATAAGTTACATATTTTATATGTGTACCTGTACATACTGCGTGCAAGTTATGGGAATGTTAAACAAGTACTAGCAAGTAATACGTGACAACTTTCGCCCTTTTCCGTTTGACTTTACTAGGTTATTTAGTGTTGTTGGTTGGTATATATTTGTTAAATAAAGCACTGATTGGTTGATTCACTGATTGAATCTTCACAAAGACCAATCATGACAGTTATTATAATTAACTCATTTGGCTATTCATTTTCGTTAGTATTATTAGTGGCATAATGATTTAGTAGTTCTTGTGTGCCGTTATTTTGCTGTGAGCATCTTGTGGGAAGACATAACCTATTATGTATGTTGTTAGTGTTTTTTTACAAAAATATTTGAACATTAGATGTTGGTAATTATATAACATTAGCACGCCGCCATTCAATACATGTGTGTCTAGCATTATACACGACCGTAAATTCGAGACTTAGCTAGCATTCTGCATTATAAACGACTTTTACATAATACGCTTACTTTCACAACAGTTGAGTGCACGAGAACGATCTACGAACCTTGTAGTTTACGTCCGAGTGCGTACCGCTTTCGGTTTCGCTGATCTGCTATCGATACTTCAGCTTCCTTTGTGTCGCCATCTCCCGCGCCCGTTGTCTCTGGCACGTCTACGTCATCGCCGTCGGTGTCACGTGAGCTTCTCACTCCATTATGTTTTGCGGTCAATGATTTGTTGTCCGTGTTAGGCCGTTCACTTTGAGTTGTCTCTCCTTCGGTAGACGTAACCGGTTCCCCTTCCTCGTCCGAGCTCTTTACATCGTCAGGTTCTCCACTGTCCTTTTCTGCAGATTTTGACTCGGCAGTCAACGGATCGTCACTCGTGCTATGTTGGTCATTGTCCGCCGATGACTGAAGGTCAACAAAAGACATCACGGCGCCTTTATCGCTACCGGATTGCGACTTGCCGTTTGGCACAGATGACGTCACGACACCGCCAGCAGCAGCCGTCACGTCGCCATTCCTTTGGGCCGCCTCCGCCTCCCGTTTCCGTCGTTGCAACTCTCGTTTCTTCCTCCGTCTGTGTCGTCTCCTTCGCTCCTTCTCCGTCTTCAGTATCTCCAGTCTGCGCGCCTCTCGTTTCTCGTCCAGTCGCCGCCGTCTCTCGCGACGCCGTACGAGCCAGCGCGGTTCCTTAATCCAGCGAGGGAAGAGGAAGAAAACGGGACTAGGAAGGAGCAGACCGACGGACAACATGGGCAACGCCAACCACCAGGCTCCCGGACTCCACACCGCGGCGCCACTGTCGCCTGTCAGGTAACAGTCGCCATCTTAACTCGGCATCACTTCCATGCAGTTGGCAATAGTGGTAACACATTATCATATCGCCAACTATTGTCAAGTATTGTGGCCCTTCATAGCCGATATTGAATTGAAATGCTAAAAGTATATGTTACGATTGAAATGTTATTAAAGTAAATAATTTTATATTAAACTAACTGTTTTCAAAATTATGGAATGAATAAATAGAGTGCATGAAACTGCGTTAGGAAAAGAACAGAGTTCATTGAATAAAAGAACGCATTCAATTTCAAAGAGTATTTAGTAATATAAAAAATATCTACCGAGAGTAGAAAAGAAACAACGTGAATATTTTAAAATACAAAACCCTTGTTAAAAGTAATCGATGCATCACTTACCGGAAAGTCCCTCCGGAAGTGATGTAAACGCTAATGCAAGCAGTGCCCCAATTGCGTCGCCAAGTCCGTACATGCCCAGAAGAATGCCTTCAATTAAATAAAACAGGTACGAATAGGCAAATCTCCAGGATAGATACTAACTTAGCATGTGTTCATTTCATTCATAATTCCTGGAACAACAGTGCAATACACATCACATTATATGAATAGTTAAGGAAGCGTGTTCTATGGCAAATTCGTTCTTTACAAACAGAAGTTCTACAGTGTTTCAATTAACAGTTACCCTTCTATGCCAGAGTCGACAGTCGTCAGTTACTGTCTAATTAACACCACAACAGAGAAATCAGTGTAAGTTTATAACGGGTGAAGGGGTTTATGAAAGGACGAACCGTAGAAGATCGGGGTGTCCTGTTTCTCTGCGCTCTCTTCCACGTACATGAAGCCGATGGTAGCGAGGAGGGCAGCCCCGAGTCCCATGAGGAACTGGCCGGTACAGAGAAGGGAGAAGGCCCCGTTGAAAGAGTCGGGCAGGCTGTCGCACTGCGCCATGCTGGCCGAGCCGGCGCTGTAGCCCATCCTGCACAGACCCACAGTAGCGTACGCTGCAACAACAGTAAAACTCAAATAAGTTCTTGTATAGCGCAGTATCCAGTCTTTTGGACTGCTCAAAGCGCTTTACACTTTACCCCTTGGCAGACCTATTCAATCGAACACCATCGCGATTTATCTGGGAAGTATTCAGCTACGCTGCAATTGATGCACGAAGACTATTCGTACACAAATATCAAAAACGATTAATAGCCAGATACTCATTCACACAGCTGAGTGGACAGGCACAACGTAAAGTGAACGAACTTGCCAATGATTTGACACGGTAGCGCAGGATTCGAACCCGGGTTCTCTCGATTGAGAGTCCGATGCTCTATCCACTGCGCCACCGCACTCCACAGGGTCTGACGCAGTGCTCCTTGTGACAATTACTCCTGTCTTTCGTTCCGTCCACATCTTATGTTAGGGGTAACACTAGTAGAGGTCCTGCAGGTGCATTTGTTCAAATCTGCTATTATCGTTGATCCAATAATGTTATTTCTACGCCCCCCCCCCCCCCCCCCCCGAGGCCCTAAGATGAATTATTCTATTATGTGTGTGACGTTATGGTGAATGTGTTAAGAATTCACAAAATGAGAATTTATCGTGTGCCTTACCAACCGTAGAAAAATAATCAAAGGGGTACTTTAGAACTTTTGGCTGTGCATTATAGAAGTAGAGTAGGACTATCCCTGGTTAACCAAAACCACGCCAAGCAGCAGGTAGCTGATGAAACACGAAAATAAAAACGCGCGCACGCACACACACACGCTCGCGCACAAACATACACACACACAGAATGTAAAACTGCCATCATTCCAGCGTGCATTACCTAGTGAATCGTCCAAGTCTTCCTCTTGCTGCAACGGTCCCGATATAAAATAAGGAATAGCACAAACAAGCGTGCCGCATGCACACAAGATGGCGCCGCAGAACGTGGCGATGGGTTTGTGAGCGGCGTTGCCATAGTAACCGACAAACAACAGTGTTCCAACAATGGCGATTTTTTCGACACCGAAAGTAAAACTGAGACTGTTTTCTTCGATATAATACCGCCGCTGTAGTTGCCTGGACACGGCCAAGATGTACTGCTGGACGACGCCTCGGAGAAGTATGGTCACCGCGAACACGCCTACGAACAAACGCAGATTGGATGATGTCCGCCCGAAGAGACTGAACTCACGTTCGACATCCGTCTGGGGCACCACCGTGGATGACCCGCCATCTTTCTTCATTTCAATGCCATTATCAGTGGTGGTAGGTCCCGTCTTACCCTTGCAAACTGCCGTTGACGTTTTGTCAGTAACCACATCCTCTGCCTTAGTTGCGTCTGGAACTGTTTCGTCTATGGCAACTGTTGTGGCGTCGGTTTCAGAGTCACTCAGTTCTTGTGTATGTGAATGGCTTTCGTCCGCCATTATGATATTCGTCATCCTCTTCGTTTGTTATACCAAAAGATATTGGTAAACTTAGACAACTCACTGGAAGCGACAAGACCACCGAGACGTATCTCGAATTGAACATCCATATTGTGTCGACTGGTTTCACTCACGGGAGCAGACGAACTGCAACGAGAGACATATCATTAAAGAGTAACTACAATTAAGATTATTATGTCAGCCGTTTACTAGAACAACCTTGTTGAAGACACATAATTTTAATTGCACGGACAGCGCCATTTCTATAGAAACCCTGGCGTCACCAGACTCCAGTATCTACTCTCAACTATTCCCAAGTCGACAAACAAAGAATATTACTCTAGTTTGCGTCGCTGAATTTGTTTTGGCGCTGTAATTAGTAAAATGTTACGTCCGCATCTGCACTGTTGTTCAAAGTGCTACTCTGAATAGTTGTTACAAGTGTTACTCTGAATCGAAGAGAATGCGATAAACCTACATAAACGGACATATTCATACACATGTCAAAGAAACAGGGGCATTCGACGAGTCACCGGCGCTTATTGTTCAATCATCGGAGGCGTGTCTCAATATATCAGCCGTTGGGCACTGTGAGATTTCAGTAGACCCTCACACTTTGAAAATACACTCTGAGTAAACGACGTGTGTGATACTGTTGATTGTCTCGATTCTTTTAGATATGTAGGCCCACACAATCGTCCTTTGTTTCCGTTTAAGGTGGCATTAGTTGGGCATAAATTGATATAGCCACAACGCAACTAACGAAGGATCTTTTTCACCAATAATCAGCGCTGTCAGAAAGACATCCAAAATCAGAAGCCAACACGCTATGAATAAATACCTGACAAGAGTTGCATATAATGAATACTTATTATAATATATTACTGTAACAATATGCAAATGTTGCAAAGCATTTCAAGCATTTCCTGTGTTGCTAAATTACTCGTCTGTTGCTTAGAGGAGCAATGCAAAGTAGTGAAGTATCATGTCTGTGTGTGTGTGTGTATGTGTGCGTGCGCGCGTGTGTGTATGTACGTGTGTGTGTGTGTGTGTGTGTGTGTGTGTGAATACATTTTCTAATAATTACAACCAGAGAGCATTAGTTACACACTGTCCATTATATCGTGTCCACGCGTACGCATATCACGTAGGCATGTGTATTATTGCGGTCTACGTATAACACAAGTATATTTGCAGATACACCGCTTCCAACTGCTAGCTAAATATCACACGTGTATTTCCTGAGGGTTTATATGTCATATACACATAGACACGCATTGGCGCACGCGTGTGCGTGGACACTACACCGCCCCGGTAGGCTTGCAATGCGACGTGCTCTGTCTGGTACGAGTGTATTCGTCGACGTAAACAAGACGTGGCTAGAATAGTCGGTGCAATGCAGCACGTAGGCGTGTCCTAGTTAGAGGCGCCGTGCTTCTCTAACTGGTCGGACCGGTGAGGCCAGTAGCTGATGCGTCGATCCTAATAGCACGACTGGCGCCAAACAATGAAGCCA
Source organism: Escarpia spicata (assembly GCA_963995525.1). NCBI lineage: Eukaryota > Metazoa > Annelida > Polychaeta > Sabellida > Siboglinidae > Escarpia > Escarpia spicata. Next base: position 35,405,445 of record OZ023215.1, read on the forward strand.
CCAAGCCTCTGTTGGTTCTTTTGTGATATGAGCCGCATTTTTGAGGGATTCACAAAGTTTGTGAGGGATCCTAATATAGACATAGAACGTAAGTAATATGGACATTAGTAAGCCCAATTTGTTCACAATATAATTGAAAATCATATCATATTCGTGTGGCCACATCAACTTTATGTGTAGTGAAGCGCTATAATAACATTTGATTTCCGATTTTACTCCGCAAAAATCACATAAAACATAACTTGAAATGCATTATCGAAATCAGTCGATCGTTTTGTCGTTACAATAATCGTATACCCGGCAATTGGCGAGTTTTGAGCCCCGGTTGTGTGCAAGTGTTCCAAACACTATAGAAACTCTCTCCTTCATCAATAAACAGGATTGGGAGAAGGGAACTTCACAATGACGGGCCCCGACACATGCATTTTCATCTCAAGTCTGTTATATTTAACCTTATCCCATATTTCCATTTTAATTGTGCTGTTCTATAGATAACTTCTTACAATAAACTTGAGCATATTTCTGCATCTGTTGATGTTATACAGTTCGTAGGCGTGTGGTAGGTCACTCTGACATCGTCCTGACACCATGGTGATGCGTTATTTATAATTAAGGGACATCATCATAACGTGTCAGTCGCTCTCTTGTTCCCTGTTGTACAGGGATGAGGATCAGGGACAACATTGCCGAACCACTCGCTGTGTGTTTTCTTTCTAGAGTGTTCTATCCATTGTTCCCTCTCTCATTCTGTCACCCCCCCCCCCCCCAGTTATAATGTTATTAAAGCTGGGCGCCGTACACAGGTTGTATTATATACACGTGAATTGCTAGTTAGTATAAACAATTCGGGTGTCATTAGAGTGACAGGTGTTGACCGGTAATGCATTATATCGATAACTGTCATATTTTCATGCCAGAAAATGCTTGCATGCCACTGTAGTAAATTCTCCGTGTCATCTTTTAATTTATCTGACTGACCACCTGGCGGCCTAAAACACCTTTGAACGCCTTAGCTGGTTGGAACATCGCAAATATCTTCTAATATCGGCGATTCGCCGTTGTTGACTGCGGTGACTGCTGGCGTGTAGAACGAACATAGACGCATGTGCAATGTCAGCTACGAAGGCGACTTAACTATTGACTGGTAACATCATGTATATAACGCAGGTTTGGGCCCGTATATAACATAATATCCTGTTTACCAACCTGTCTACTTGTCGGTGCCAGGCTCATCGACTGTCGCGTACCAGTGAACTTGGCTGTCGTCACGGTTCACTGAACATAGTGGTAGCAGGCGTGTCTACTCGATCAACGCGAGCTCGGTCAGCCACACATATGCAGTGTGATTATAGCTTGGTTTAAAAGCAGTGGCTCCGTTTATAATAGTACTGACAGTCTGACACTCACAAGAAAAACTTGTGTTATCTTAAAATCTATATCGTAACATGGGATGTCACAATGAACAATTTCACACATTAGAATACTAAGAGTTTTATTAAAATATATGTAAAAAATTCATAATAATAATACTAACGTTTATTTCAGACAAAAGTCCATATGTATACATACAATACAAGTAAATAAAAAATAAATAAAATACAAAGATACAGACACACATGGAATAAAACATATATGTTAATAAAAAGTGTATATAAAATGTGCGTTCAACTTTAAGTGCACAATTGAGTAGTCCGATATTTAAACAAAGGACTTCTAAAATGTATATCAGTATAAACATAATTAACAAAAAGTGGATTTTCAGATTGTTGAAGACGACATATATGGATGAACGCGTACATTCATTAAAATATTTAACACAGTTTGTAGCAAACATAAAACTTGCACTACAGCACTTTTACAGAAATTGTGTAAAATTCTGAAGCTGTCGTTATATGCAGCAGTAATCCCTTTCAAACACTGTTTTTTAATTACACCAAAGACTAGAGGTGTACATATTACCACAGTAAGAATGAAATGGTAGAGCTGCAAAGGCGAAATGTTCGTGCTAAGATGTTGGCCTGAGCGAAGGTCATCTGCATACATCAAGTGATTCATTATGGTGCCTGCATAAAGACATCCAATTTGTAATTTGTTAAGATTTACACTTAAGTCATCCATGTACACATTAAAAAGGTGGGGAGAAGGGATTCCGCCTTGTTTAACAGCATTTGAGACAGTAAAAATTTAGTAAAGCTCTGACAGTGAATTTCTGGGTACTGTACCAATGATACAGAATGCGCAAAATAAAAACAGCACAGCCACGGTCAGTTAGTTTAGTGGATAGCTTGCTATGGTTCACTTTGTCGAAGGCCTTGAGGCATCCAGTGACATACGTAGAAGAGCCATTCGCCATGTAGTGTCGAAAAGTTCTTTTAATAGAAATATGAGCACCTCAGTTGAGTGATGCTTTTTGAATCCAAATTGGTTGGCACACATTGTGAATAAAATGATATCCCTTGATAATATTAAAGATTCAAATAATTTACTAGCAATTATTGCAAGAGGAATATGTCTGTAGTTATTGTTATCAGACAAATCACCAGCTTTGTTTTTAATTACTGGAGCTATTATTGTGACCATCATAGCATCAGGTAAAACCCCATGAATAAACAGGCTGCTGAATAGCAGTGACATATAAACATGAAGTTTTTCATTAGCTTATTTAAAATGTTCATTACTTATACAGTCATAACCAGGAGCTTTTCCTGTAGGCATCGCATGAATTATTTCTTGTATTTCTTTAACATCAACAATCATTTGATCATTAAATTGCATATTGCTGCAATACATGTCAATCTTTTTAGTATGTGTTGGAGAGCCAGGTACAGAATTAAGCAGAGATTGGTAATGATGAAGCGACACATTCTTTATGTTTTCAGCACCACATGCACCGCCAACATTGCTAGGATTTGGCAACTTGGCATTGTGCAGTTGTTTTATATCTTTCCAGAAGTGTTTAATGTCATTACTACTTAGTTTTGAAGCAAGTAATTCGGCTTTAAGGGCTTCAGAATTTTTTCACAGAGTCTTTTATTATGTTTAAATTGAGCATGTTTGATTTTCATTATGTCATACAAAGGACCGAGTCGAGGAATCCCTGCAGGCCGCCATATGAGAAAAGACTCTCTAGCAGCCTGGTGGGAGTCTCTGACCATATCATTCCAACCAAGAACGGCGTGCTTTGAAGACATGTTATGCGCCTTAGTGGGTATTATTCCAGAGGCATCCCCGAGTGAATTAATAATGGCTTCATAAAATTTGTATGGCAGTATCTGATGGGCTTCATAATTATAATTCGGGTTAGTACAGCATAAAACATCATGAGGTACATCAATGGCAGATAAAAGGACACTGGTTTGAGTGTAATAGTTGTGAAGGTCTTGGTGAGTAGGACAAAGCTGTCGAATTGGCTCCTGAGAGGATGCTTCAGAAGTAGGTAATACGTTGACAGATATGATCAAGCATATGGGTAGGTAATGAGACACAATCATAATTAACTGCCATATCAGAGATTGATGAGTGACTGGAGTGAGTGCTGAGCACATGGTCCAGCCAGCTCCTTGAGCCAGGAGCATCACTGACATAATTAAAGCATCGGAAGGGAGACACTTAATGTCACTTGGAATAAGGTGACATTCATTAATAAAAGCATCGATAAGTGGCGAAAACAGACTGGGCTTGTTAATATCCGCATTAAAATCCCCAACGATGAATATGTTGGTTGATTTTAATGAATTGCCTATGACGTGTATCTTGCCTAAAAAGCTTGATATTCATCGAAATTTTCATCAATCTGATACCGTAAATATGCTTTAAGAATTTTTTTTTGACAAAGGAGTCTTTTCATCGTTATAAATAAGAGGGTCGATAAATGGGTCGAGTGAACGTCTCCCTAAAAAGCAAAGTCAAAGTCCACTCAAACCATCACAAAAATCAATAGAAATAATACCTCTGGCATTGAAGTCAGGGTGAACAGAATTGAGGTAAGAAAGGCACTGTTTAGAGAGTGTTCCTGCACTGCAAGTATACACATGATTTTAAAATGTTAAGCACGTCGTAAGCACTGTTTCGAATGCTTCTGGCATTAAACGAAGCAATACGGAGTTGACAGTCTACAGGTGAGTCGATTATGTTGCTGTATGCTACGTAAGCGGGAAGTATCGTCCAATTTGTGTTCCAGCAGGCCAGAGATTGGCATCATAGAGCAAGTTCGGTTTAGCAATGTCCACACAGAGTTTGAAGGATGAATAAGTGTCGTGTTTAGTTGGTAAGCATTCACATGAGCATTTCATGTTCAACGTAGTTGTCACATAAGTAGATATTTCGGCACAAGTTGTATCTGCGTGAAATCCTGTTAAGAAGTACTTAACATATATGAGTCGAACAGGCACGCATTTGAGTCCAAACTTGGTAGAATTGCCTATAGTCATGGTATCTGGTTTATAATTAGGAGAGGACGGCTTAGACGTGTTAGAGAAGGCCGAGTTGAATGTTTTTTGGCATTTCTTGCGACAACCACAGTCCACAGCGGTGTAGGAGTATTACCCGTGGTTGATGTTGGTTGTGGTAGACACATCATCAGCAGCGGGTTGTGGGGTTGACACAGCAGCAGCGGCGGTCGTGAGGTTGATGCAGCAGCAGAGGCGCGTCGTGGGGTTGATACAGCAGTATCGGCGGGTCGTGGGGTTGATACAGCAGCAGCGGCGGGTTTTATATGTGTAGATATGTATGATGAGAACGGCAAGCATGCTGTATTAGTAGTAGAGCTAAGCCTATACCAGGACATAATATCCGGAGGTCTTACAGAGTTGTGAACTTGAGCTCAAAAAGCATCAAATAATAAACCCCAGTAACGTTCCTGCTAAATCAAACGTGGACACAATACATTGGCAACAATGCATCATTTGTCAGACAAAAAGTAGTGAAAAACTCCGTTGCCCGGGTTTAGCAGCTTCCACGTCGACTGAAACCATCGAAGCTGGCTACATAAACATTGCAGAAAACCTATCAGCCTCTGAAGGTGTCGGCGGTCTTCGCAAAAACGTAATTTTTTCACGGTTAGATAATGGAACTGACGTGGCGGCAACCTTGAGTCTAAAAAAGCAAGCTTTCACAATACATGTCGACTGAAGTTCAACAAAACGATGTTTGACCGAGTGACTGCGAAAAGTAAACATGCAGAAATTGAACAAGTGGAGGGTTATCAGAAACAACAAAGAAAGTAGCCAGACGGAAAACCTACAAACAAAAATGTATGTTTTTGTGTGTGACGAGTTGGAAACAGCTTCGAACAGGCTTCTCGAAGAAACGACAACATCCATCGGTGAGAAGGTTAATCAGTGTACTGTAGAACTAATGGATGAGAAGATACTCACAAAAGTAGGATCCGGGGACTTTGTCGCAGACGAGATGAAATATCATTTGAACTGCCTAGTGAACTCGTACAATCGAGCACGAAAAGCCAAACATTCATAAAAATCAGAAAACCGAGGACGTGCTTTGCCGAACTAATTTCGTTCATCGACGAGCACATATCAGAATGTGAAGATGTATGTGTAGCTCCAGTCTTTGAATTGTCCATGCTTGTTAACTTGTACAGGGATCGAATACAGCAACTACGTGACGTGACTGGCACTGTTCATTCTACTAGGCTGAAACAACGAATTCTGTGTAACTTCCCTGAGCTGTGTGCGTCGATGAGCGGTCGAGACGTTGTCCTTGTCATGAACAGTGATGTTGGAAGCGCCTTCAGGAAAGCGTGTGTCATAGATGCAGAAGGTGAAGCTTTCATCCTCGTTCGGGCTGTCAATATTGTCAGTTTGCAAATACTAGAAAGAAACTGCATATTCGGTGGCTCGTTTGGTCAAGATTGTCAAGTGGATTCTGTACCTGTATTGCTGCTCACCTTTATAAACATGGTGCTCTATGAACCAAACATAGAAGTCCAAGGTAACATGTCTGCATCGTACCTCCAGAGGTATGTCACCATTGGACAGCTTCTCATGTTCAACTGCATGTCTCGTTCATTGGCGGAACGCAGTTCGTCGAGACACAGCCCACTGCGAAAGCCATCACTGCCAGTGTATGTGGGAGTAGTCCTCCAAACGAAAACCAGGAAGCGAGAGCTCGTTGTGGACAACGTTACCACCAGCCTCGCAAGCCTCGCAAGCCTCGCAAGCCTCGCAAGCCTGTTGGGAAATGTTGAAGTGTGGCTGTCTGAAAGGCTGTAAGCCGAACTCCTGTACATGCAGAAAGGCGGAACTGTGCTGCACTGATATGTGTGAATGTGGCGGGAAATGTGAAGCACCATAAAAGTGAGTATCAGATATCCTTCTGAATATAAACCTACATTTGTTGAAGGTTGCCATCTTTTAAAATGTCGGCTATATGGATATTGGACAAGGTCAAAAGTTAATTATTTGAAAATTGTTACCTTCAATAATATACATTTTGGCATAGAGCATAGTTTGGGGCAGAGGTAGTATTGGTTCCAGTTTTCCGCGCCCATATTCACTGGCGGCACTTTGTTATGGAGTCACCTTTCAGCTTGCTACAATAACACCATAAATCCAATTGCCTCCGTCTTGTACTGCTCCACATCACCACTAACTTTACCGATAGTGTCAAGTGTCAATCCCTTATTTGCTGTTGATATGGCAGTTACCTTTCCAACTCCGTAAGTGGTCGCCACAATACTAGATCCACTTATGGCATGCAGGGCAAAAACCTGTGAGATGATATCGAAGTGCTTCTGTTGTTGGGATGTCAACATATGTCTGGCCATGGGTGGAAGACTGCATGGTCATGGGACACCACACATTTTGAGCTGCATAATGGTGGAGGGGAGAAGTAATACAAAAACATCCGTGTCATCAGCAACGACGAAGACTCTTGCCAGTGGATCCTGGCCAATGAAAATGGCCTGCTGGATCGTGATGATGTCTGCCTCCTTGCCTGTGTACATTTGAGCACAGAATCACGGTAAGTGGTGACTTCAGGTTGAGTTTATGGACCCTCGTAGACGTGGCTCGCGCTGCTCGGGTGCTGCTCTTGGTTGAGTAGTCCAGGTATCCGTCAAACGCCAGGTACACGTCACTTTCAAAGAGTTGGAGGCCAACCAGACTGTTAAGCCTTTTTTATACCTAGGACTACTTTGAAACACCAGCTTCACAGCGTAAACGAATTCCCTGACCCCAAAATCTATGCCTAGACTCCAAGATCACCTTCCTCGGTCATTTCGTTCAGAATTTATGCCATTTCGGCGGCCATCTTGTCAGTTACCTTGGATTTTGAAAAAAAAGACAAGAGGGTGTGACAGACAGACAGACAGACAGATGTGTTTTTTTACCATAAATGTACATAAATACAAATGTACAAACATAAATGTAAGGTCAAGGAGACTACCATTAAGACAACATGTCGCTAACATGGGAGCCCCTTTTAATAATAGCAAATCAATTTGAAGTCCACACCCAGTCGATTTTGTTACTACATGACATGGACTAATAAAAAATGCTAAGAAATTATTTTAGGGGGACATTGCAAGGTTTGGGAAAATATGGTGTTCTGCCACTGGACTATTATACATAGAAATGTTTTTGAATTGAAAATCGAAGGGTTTCAACTCCTGAAAATATATCACAAGTTGAATTACTTAAATGCAATGTGTTGAAAGTATTCATACATCTATTCAAAATAGAGTATTTCCTAATGTTGATTCTGCTACTGGAAACTCTAACAGGAGTGTAGTTTCATAGAAATCGTGAAGGACAGTAAAATTTGACAGTTCTAGTCCTGCCGCCAAACAGTGATCTTGGGTTGAACCGTGCATTGGAGTCTACCGAATGTTTTTGAGGATTTTTGCAATTAGAAGCTCTACGGAATCAGAAACTGCATGATGCTACTCTGGCATCCTTGAGGAATTTGAAATATCCAAGATGGCCGTCATGACGTGAAATACATAAAAAAAAACGATCACAATTGCACTGCTATGCACCTAGATACTTACGTTTTGTTTCTAAATATATAAGATAAGATCTGCAACTTGCCTGCGATGCATAGACGTGGGAACATGGGGGGCAGGGGGGGCAAATAAATGGTTCTGCGCCCCCCCCCATTAAATGTGAGCGTGAATGTTGTTTTTGTGGCGAGCGTCAATGGCGGGTGGAAATGTAAATTTTATGAGACGATTAATGTGAATTTTTGTCGACTGTGAAAGGTGTGTGCAATTGGAGGGTAGACATATTGTTTTCTGCCTCCGCAGTAATAGGCAGCATGGTAGCGAATTGGTTTTGAAAGGACATGTATATATATATATATATATATATATATATAATTATATATTAGCATGTAAGTAAGTATTTATATATGTATGTTATGTATGTATGTATGTATGTATGTATGTATGTATATATATATATATATATATATACGGACGGGTCGACGGGCGTCCGCACACATCGCGTCAACCCCTGCTTATTGAATGCTTCAAAGATACGTCGAGCTGTTTATTCGAACGCCAACGAAACGTCTCTTTGAAGCATTCAACCACTAATTACTGCGAAAAAGTCGTCTCGATCGATGTTCCAACTATCCAAACATGCACTATAACCTGCATGCAAAATTTGTTTGACGATTTTTTCCAAAACTACATTAAAAACTTGCGCAATCGATGAACTATGTCATAGTGGACAATAGGAAGTTTCGCTTTTCACAAAACGAATATAAAATTATAATTAAATGATAATTAAACGAGCGAAAAATCGAAGACTTGTTCATTCGAACACCAGCTCGACGTCTCTTTGAAGCACTCAACCATTAATTACTGCGCAAATAGTCGTCTCGGTCGATGTTCTAACTATACAAACATGTAACTATAAACACTACGCAACGGCGTAATACACTTTACGTTATGATAACACAACACGTGAAAATACTGTCTAAAATATATATTCAATTCAACAACAGTAATCATTAAACACGGATTGTTGAATCTGTACAGCATACGTGTCTATGTATTCCGCTATTTGTAATGTAGTTCAACGTGGATGAATCACGTATTATGTCTGTCCACGTGAGCGAGTGTCAATTCCCTGTACTACCCGGATAAAGGTGCCGCGACGTGCTGTCTAGAGAGGTCAGTCGCCCATGGCCACCCACGTCGGAAGAAAATGGTCAGCCGGGGTCAGCTCCGTGTAGACACTAGAGTTGACAACGGCAAAATGTTTGTAGTAATCGGCAGCGGCACCTGCTAGCCAAGCAGCCCACCACCCGAAAGTGCCGACCGTCATGATGACGTCATCGCACTGGGTGAAGATGGCGAAGTCGACAGCACTGTAAGATATTTCCGGCCTCATCGTCACGTTAGGTGCGCCTTCTAACGCCTTCTGACACCACCGGATCTCGTCGCTGCAGAAGTGCACGTTGCCATGGTGACGTGCCCGGAAGTACTCGAATGCGTTCGTGAGGTAGCCGACGGTGGCGACCCTGTATATGTTACTATGTGCCCTGTCTCCTCGCCGCACGTTTACTCCCACGACCCGAGTCCCGACTGACAGCCGATAACGCAGTCCCTCGTGAAACCGTTTCGCGAGATACTCTATTTCAAGATGGAAGCCAAGGAGCTGTGTGCAGATCTCCTTTTGACATTCCCGGAAGTACTTCCACGATTGGAAATAGCCCTCGATGCGCATGTCCATAGCGATGGGCGGGCGGTTCTTGAAGCTAGAGTCGTACGTGGCGTAGGCCGCGTCATGCAGGGTCCGAACCCGCTCCTTGGCCTCCTCACGACGCACGCGCAGTTCGTTGTATACGCCCCACATATAGAACCAGAAGGACAGCACCGGAACTAGATGTAATCGCTGCGCTATGGCGTACACTGCTGCGAACCGAAACAGTTCGTTACCAAATCTCGACTGGCTGATGCCGCTCATCAGTATTCGATGGTCGTTGACTCGGCGAGACGGCGACACTCTCGCTATAGGAGTTGGTGGAGTGACCAAGTCGATGGGGTCGTACACTTTACACCTGACACGGCATTATCCTGGTAGGACACACTACACCTGACACGGCCTTGTCTTGGTAGGACACTCTACATCCGACACGGCCTTGTCTTGGTAGGACACTCTACATCCGACACGGCCTTGTCTTGGTCGTACTGTACACCTGACCCGGCCTTATCTTGGCAGACACACTACACCTGGCTCGTCCTTGTCTTGGTCGTACTCTACATCTAACACGGCATTATCTTGTTAGGACACTCTACATCTGACACGGCATTATCTTGGAAGGACACTCTACATCTGACACGGCATTATCTTGGAAGGACACTCTACATCTGACACGGCATTATTTTGGTAGGACACTCTACACCTGACACGGCCTTGTCTTGGTTGTACTGTACACTTGACACGGCCTTATCTTGGTAGGACACTCTACACCTAGCTCGTCCTTGTCTTGGTCGTACTCTACACCTGACGTACTCTACATGACGCAGGCGGTCCACTATGACGTCACGTAATTCATGTCGTGAAAGATTACGGGACTGTTGATAGTACGACATGTGAAAGCGAGAATGGTAGGACTTAACGAGAAATACTGGGCAACTTGTTGATGGTACCTAACAAAATTAACACAAACTACCCATTTGTAACTACCACAGCAATCACAATTCAATTTTAACGTCAATGGTTTATTAGGAAAACAGTTTGAACACACAGCTATCGAATTTCATGGATCGTGCCACCGTTGGCCAGAAAATTATGTCAAAATAATGATCATGCTTTAGCAGAGCTACCGTAACAGAGCTGGGGTTAACATCAAACAGGTGCCCTTTATTTCTCTTCAAGTCCTACTATTCTCGTTTTCACGTGTTTTATTATCAATAATCCCACAATCCTTCATGGCATGAATTACGTGACGTAACAGTGGACCACCTTTAACACCGTGCGTATGGATAGGGAAGTGAATTTGTATGGAGCATCCGACAAACACAAGACGGGGTCGTGTCAAGTGTATGGTGTCTGACCAAGGCAACGCCGTGTCAGGTGTAGAGTATACCACCAACTGCTGTCATGTTGCGTCCGTCGTTCACATCGATACGGTTCTACAAGTGTACCCTCCTGCTGGTCGTCTCGCTGCAAGCGGCGCTCTTGTGTCTCCGGCCACATGACCAGGACTCCATCGACTTGGTCACTCCGACAACTCCTACGGCGAGAGTGTTGCCGTCTCGCCGAGTCAAAGAGCATCGACTACTGATGAGCGGCATCAGCCAGTCGAGATTCGGTAACGAACTGTTCCAATTCGCAGCAGTGTACGCCATAGCGCGTCGGTTCCATCTAGTTCCGGTACTGTCCTTCCGGTTCTATATGTGGGGCGTATACAGCGAACTGCGCGTGCGTCGTGGGGAGGCCAAGGAGCTGGTTCCGACCCTGCATGACGCGGCCTACGCTACGTACGACTCTAGCTTCGAGAACCGCCCGCCCATCGCTATAGACATGCGCATCGAGGGCTACTTCCAATCGTGGAAGTACTTCCGGGAATGTCAGAAGGACATCCGCACACAGCAAAATCAACTTATTTAAATCTATATGTAGAATCGATTCAAGTATATCTCAAAATTGGAGTCGTCACTTCAAAACCACTGGACGAACGAATTCATTGGTTTGCAGGTTAAATGTCGGCCTGACAATTAGCTATGGCAAATTACAAGAAATAACGACCAAATTCAATTCTTTCAACCATATAAGTAAATAGAAGCATTTCTTTTATTAGTAATTATTTGCATGTATCCATTAGGTTAACTAATTACACACTTCATCAAAGAACTGAATTCGTGACAAATTATTCCAGTTGTGAAGGAAGCAGCTTTAACGACATCGTTTATGTGTTACGCAACTAATAGAGTTAACACAAACTAACCATTTGCAATAAAAATAAAAATGTTAACGTCAGTGGTTTACTCAGAATATTGTATCATAGCGAAAGATTCTAATGAAACCTCTGATATCCTGGAGGCTTAGTTTGGCTTGTCCAATAACCAAGCAGCAAGTGAAGTTGCTGGCAGGTCATCAGTTCCTACAAAGACGTGGGGCAGCTTGGGTTAGTTGTTAACACGTCATGGATACGGTTCGGTAGAATGCTTCAAAGTCGGTTTGAAATAAAATGTGATTTGCAGTATGCCTTACTGTTCCGTGTGCAGTAGGATAGATCGACTTGTACTGGGAAGATTTCTTCTTTTCCGACCTATCTATGAAAACGATCTCCTAGAGCTACTGATCATCTCTCCATAATCACACAAACACACACACACACACACGCCACACACGCCACACACGCCACACACGCCACACACGCCACACACGCCACACACGCCACACACGCCACACACGCCACACACGCCACACACGCCACACACGCCACACACGCCACACACGCCACACCACACACACCACACACACACACACACACACACACACACACTCTCCCTCTCTCTCTCTCTCTCTCTCTCTCTCTCTCTCTCTCTCTCTCTCTCTCTCTCTCTCTCTCTCTCTCTCTCTCTCTCTCTCTCTCTCTCTCTCTCTCTCTCTCTCTCTCTCTCTCTCTCTCTCTCTCTCTCTCTCTCTCTCTCTCTCTCTCTCTCTCTCTCTCTCTCTCTCTCTCTCTCTCTCTCTCACACACACACACCACAAACACCACACACACACTCACACACACACGTACACACACGTACACACACGCACGCACGTACACACACATCCACGCACACACACCCGCACACACGCACACACGCACACACGCACACACGCACACACGCACACACTCAACACAAACACACGCACATTCACGCACGCACACGCACACACACACACACACACACACACACACACACACACGGCTGTGGCTGATGAGACCGATGCGGGAGTGGCAGTCCCTGCCGCAGTGGTCACATCTGTAGGTCGTCTCTGGGTGGCTAGAGGGTTGGCGCTCCCTTCGACGAGCTCTCCTGTCTTCAGCCTGGCTCTGCAGCTGTTCTTCACCTGCCCTGAGCTGGTTCTGTAGAACACCTCTCCACCTGGTGCGATCAGCGGCCATCTCCTTCCAGGTCTGAAGGTTGATATGTATTGCCTTCATGTCACGCTTACGGACATCCTTGTAGCGCAGCTGGGGCCGTCCAGTAGTCCTCCTGCTTCAGACAGTTCACTGTAGAGAATGTCTTTGGGGATCCGGCCATCTTCCATCCTTCGTACATGACAAAGCCAGCGTAATTTGCGTTATCGAAGCTGGAGTGTCTTCTCCAGGGCGCAATCCTGGGCAAGATAATATGAAGAATGAGCTGTTGCCCATGCAGGGCGGGTTCCCCCTCTCCATGCGGCTGATGGATCCAAAGGAACGTCAAGAGCCGATACAGTTTGGCACCAGTGGCGTCGCAGGAGTTGCCAGTAGAACGTTAAAGACAGCGTCGAACTGCCTTTGGGACTCCGACTCCAGATTATTCCTCAAGGTTTACTCCTGAAGCAAGGCAACGGAGGTTTAAAATCGGAGTTTTTCTTCTTCTAGTTGACCTGGCTTCGAAGGCTGATGGGCCCCAACGGCCCAGGTTTTAAATGAGAGTTTTCCGTCTCCTAAATAAATTGTCCTCCCGGACTGACGAGTCATCTACCCTGGTTTTAAGTTAGAGTTTTAAATTTTCCTATGGTACGTTGGCCCACAGCACACTATATTCTGTATTATTCAAGTGCAACCCCCCCCCCCCCCCCTCCGACGGAGGGCTCCCCATCCGCCACCCAGGGGACGCGCCCTCTACACCATGTACCATCAGCACGAAGACTCCAAAGGTACATGACTCCAAATTGTAGTCAGTCTGAAGAGACTGATGCAAACAAAAACCACCACTGAGTCTAACCAACCTTCCTATTAATCTCTTTATTACCACGTACACTACAGACAAAGTTTAACTGGAAGATTTATGTATGTGAGTAAATTTGATATCGATATTTGACAGCATAATGACAATGTTTCTCATAAGAATAATGTCAAATGCTATTGGATGAAAGGAGTGACGATGATTTAACTATGATTAAAAAAACAAATACGAGCACAGCTACAGTGTATTGGTAATATACAACATTGTATTGGCTTTTCATCAGAATTCTGTTAAGAGTAAATGAGGGGGTGCTGTTTTAGTATGCTGATAGAGGTATCTACTGACTATCAAAGGGGGTATTCTAAACAATCAAATAATTAAGATGTGCAAGAAGGAGTGTATTCCTCAGAAGCAACAAACCTTGACACAAATCACTTTTCACTTATTGCGCTTGAACACGTATTTAGGTGAATAATTATATTTAAACAATAAAAATAAAGTTTAATGGCACCTATTTTAAAATGCGAGCGCTGATGAGAAACTGGGAATTGTGTCGCCTTATGGTTGCCACAATCCTGTGATTGCCAGTTGCATGGTTATAGATCTCAGAAAGGGAAGCCTAATCTCGGATGGGGAGGCAAGAAATTGTGGAGGGCCTATATTAACAATTAGTATGTTTTTTTTGTTTTCTATATAGCTGACAAATACATTTAAGGTGTCCTGCAGTCGGTGTGGCCTAGAGGTTACGGTACTGGTTAACGGAAAACCAGATTGAAAATGTCACCAAATTGTAACACTTTAAGTGTCTATTCAAAAAATATATTGGACACACCCACACTCCTAGATCTAATCTATGCAGATGATCTTGCTCTGCCTTCTCACACTCGAGATCAAGTACAAAAGAAAATAAGTAACCTAGAGCAACAAGTCAGTTCCATTGGTCTTTCAATTAATAAAAAAGACAAACATATTGACAAACAGCAACCTGCTGTAACCTATCACGATTAACAATCATGCACTCGAATTTGTGAAAAGGGTCACCTAACTGGGCAGCATCATCAGTCTCCAAGGAGGTGCAGAAGAAGACATCAAAACACGATTGGGAAAAGCCAGGTCAGCATTTGCAAATCTACAACGGCTATGGAAATCCTCAGTATACTCCAGAAAAATAAAACTAAGAATTTACAAGTGCAATGTCCTCTCTGTGCTCCTATGTGGCTCGGAGTGCTGGCGCACGACACAGCAAGACATCAATAGACTCTCCAGCTTCCACAAGACCTGCCTAAGGAAGATAATGAAAGTATACTGATTCAAGACCATTTTCAACGCAAGACTCCACCAAGCAACAGATCAACAACATATCTGCCTCGTCCTGAAAAAGAGGAGGTGGACGTGGCTCGGCCATGTCTACAGGATGAACAGCAACATCCCAGCAAAGACAGCATTGACCCGAACGCCAGAAGGAAATAAGAAAAGAGGCAGACCGAAAACATATTCAAAAGTGCACACACGGAGAAGGCTTTCGAGTAAATAATTCAATTATATTAATAATATAATATAATTGCGTGTTGGCTTTTATGAATAAAATTGGGTAGAAATTAGGCTTAATCATCATAGTCCGGGTGTTGACCAGTGAAGCATGCATTGGGGTTCACACGATGTTTTTTTTTGCATTTTTTGTGACCTTCTACCCCTCTTGGTCAATAATTCGAGTGATGCCACCTAGGCACCCTTGGACGTTTTTGTATAAACCCATTAATACACAAATTAGTTATCGCCATTAAAATATGTATTACTTTTCTGAATATCTCGAATTGTAAACATCCAAACAATCAAAATGATGTGTCCAAACGCATGTTGATTGTTTGGATGTTTACAATTTGAGATATTCAGAAAAGTAGTATATATTTTAATGGCGATAACTAATTTGCATATTAATGGGTTTCTACAAAACGCTCAAGGGTGCCCGGGTGCATCCTCGCGCGCCAGGGGTCGCTACTGCTGATTACGTCAATGCCAGCCAGTAGTACCCCTTGGCTGATCGCTTTGCGAAAATCTGAATTTAAGCTCAGCCTATGAAATCGCTCACTAGATCAATGGATGTCAGCAAGTCAGGTGGTCAAAATAAAACAAATTTCAACCAACCGTGGCTCGTGTTACATGCAATGTTTAGGAAGTAAAAGCAATTATTCGAATACACAATACCGCTCAGCTGCTCGTGCTAATGGGCGAACGGGTCATTATATATTGGGATTCCCAGAAGTCGTTTATCCGTCTTCAAATTGGGGCGGGTATTTGCGTTGTTCTCACGGGTCACGCAGTTGCGACTGGCGAAGTCAATTACTAGTTTGACTCGGCTAACTTCCGCACTTCGCGTAGGGGATCTGCCAGGGTTAGTTTTGCATGGCAAACAACCCTGGCTTGCGAGGATGCCCGGGTGGCATCAGTCGAATTATTGACCTAGAGTGTTAGAAGGTTACACAAATGCAAGGAGACATCGTGCAGACCCTAATGCACGGTACACATTCAAAAGGGCGTTGACTGCCGGACTATCAACAAAATGGGACAAATCTCCACAGGCCACATGAGTCCCATACTGTCTGAAAACGCACCCCCTGAAACAATCTCGCAAACTGCCTACTGGTGGTGTTAATGTGGTGTTTAAATATAAGATGAAACTACACGGTTCACAAACCTCACACATCACTTGATTGCCCTTCCAGCTACAAACCTAACCCCCTGCATTATGAACCCTCCACATGAACATGAGGCGCCCTCTGCATTGTGAAAAAATATAACCCCATACGCCCCCTAAGTCTGTATTGGGAAAATGTGAACCTCCGTTGTGAAAAGCTGACAATGGGCCTGTACTGACATTCTTATAGCGATCAAAATGTACAAAAACGAAACGTTTGCGTTAAGCCAAGCCACAGTAATAAACAATACGCAAGAGGACGCCACCTGATTACCCACCCACTGACACGGTCTGGCCTTTATTGTGCTTGCAATGCAACGGGCCTTGTATTTGTGGTTGGAACCTGTATCCAACTAGTTCTTAACTCGTTTCAGGACAATTGTAATATCAATTATTGCTTGCCATCCTGTCTAAACGCAAAGGGCAAGCGTGCGTTATTTTGGAATACCTGTCGGATGTGTGGCTGTAAAGTCAATAATGCTTTCATACAATTAGTGATGTCATTTTCTGGTCAACGGTGGCACGGTCCATGAAATTCGGTAACTGTGAGTTCAAACTGTTTTCCTAAGAAACCATTGATGTTAAAACTATGATTGTAGTTGCACGTGGTTAGTTTGTATTAACTATTTTAGGTACATCAAAAGTTACCCTTTGTTTCTCTTTAAATCCTATTATTCCCACTTTCACGTGTTTTACTACTACTAATAATAATATTTAATCTTTATAGAGCGCAATATCCATAATATGCTCAAAGCGCTGAACAATAAATCCAATCAAGCGATTCAATGTATACTTATAAGAAAATACTATCAATAGTCCCACAATCCTTCACAACAGGAATTGCGTGACGTAACAGTGGACCGCCCGCGTCATTTACATTGTTAACGCCGTTCGTGTGGATATGGAAGTGATTTTGTATTGGGCGTAACCAAGTCAACGCAGTGTCAGGAGTAGAGTGTAAGACCACGGCACTTTACACCGGACACGGCCTTGTCTTGGTTGGACACTCTACACCTGACACGACCTTGTCTTGGCTGGACACTCTACACCTGGCACGGCCTTGCCTTGGTTGGACACTCTACACCTGACACGGCCTTGTCTTGGTAGGACACTCTACACCTGACACGGCCTTGTCTTGGTCGGACACATTACACTTGACACGACCTTGTCTTGATAGGACACTCTACACATGACACGGCGTCATTTATACTGTTAACGCCGTTCGTATGAATAGGGAAGTGATTTTGTATGGAGCGAAACTAAGTCAACGCAGTGTCACGTGTAGAGTGTACGACCAAGGCACTTTACACCGCACACGACCTTGTCTTGGTCGTACTCTCTATACCTGACACGGCTTTGTCTCCATCGTACACTCTACACCTGACACGGCTTTGTCTCCGTTGTACACTCTACACCTGACACGGCTTTGTCTCCGTCGTGCACCCTACGCCAAACACGGCCTTGTCTTGGTCGTACACTCTACACCTAACACGGCTTTGTCTCCGTCGTACACTCTACGCCAGACACGGCCTTGTCTTGGTCGTACACTCTACACCTGACACGGCTTTGTCTCCGTCGTACACTCTACACCTGACACGGCTTTGTCTCCGTCGTACACTCTACACCTGACACGGCTTTGTCTCCGTCGTACACTCTACACCTGGCATGGCATTGTCTCCGTCGTACACTCTACACCTGACACGGCCTTGTCTTGGTCGTACACTCTACACCTGACACGGCCTTGTCTTGGTCGTACACTATACACCTGACACGGCTTTGCCTCCGTCGTACACTCTACACCTGACACGGCTTTGTCTCCGTCGTACACTATACACCTGACACGGCTTTGTCTCCGTCGTACACTCTACACCTGACACGGCTTTGTCTCCGTCGTACACTCTACACCTGACACGGCCTTGTCTTGGTCGTACACTATACTATACACCTGACACGGCTACTTTGTCTCCGTCGTACACTCTACACCTGAAACGGCCTTGTCTTGGTCGTACACTCTACACCTGACACGGCCTTGTCTTGGTCGTACACTCTACACCTGACACGGCCTTGTCTTGGTCGTATACTCTACACCTGACACGTCCTTGCTCGTTGTTCTTCATTATAGTGTTGGTATTACTACACACGGAATAGAAAGGCATATTGCAAAATCGTATTTTATTGCAAATCGACCTTGTAACATTCTACCGAACCCTATTCCATGATGTGTTGACAACTAACCCAAGCTGCCCCACGTTTTTGTAGGAATTGATGACGCCCCGACAACTTCACTTGCTGCTTGCTTATTGGTCACGCCAAACTAAGCATCCATGATAAGGGAAGTTTCATTAGAATCTTCCACTATGAGCCATATTCTAAGAAAACCACTAACGTTGAAATGTTGATTGTTGTTGCCCACAACTGGTTTGTGTGTGTGCGTGTGTGCGTGTGTGCGTGTGTGCGTGTGTGCGTGTGTGCGTGTGTGCGTGTGTGCGTGTGTGCGTGTGTGCGTGTGTGCGTGTGTGCGTGTGTGCGTGTGTGCGTGTGTGCGTGTGTGCGTGTGTGCGTGTGTGCGTGTGTGCGTGTGTGCGTGTGTGCGTGTGTGCGTGTGTGCGTGTGTGCGTGTGTGCGTGTTTGCGTGCGTACGCGTGTGCTCGTGTGCTCGTGCGCGCACTTATCATTTCGAAAACCAAGCGATAACTCCGACTCTTTTACTTGAAAACGTTGCCGATTTCCGTCATAACTGATTTCGCTTTCTGTCAAAACTGATTTCAAGATTTTGTAACTTTATTGTCCGTTTAAAACATTGCACTATAAACGAGAATGTTTCTTTAACTTCTCATTAAAATGCCAGTAAGAAAATTGATAATACACATAATTATAATTGGTCAAACACATTATAAATAGCACTAATATTGGTACCGATACTTAATATTGTCTCAAGTTAATGTTCTGCTGGAAACAGTTTATTTAAAACTAGCATTTAAGACAAGGCTGAGGGATTAAAATATTTCTTGAATAAGTTTTTTCTTGCTAATGGTGCCATTAAACGTCTCCTTGGCAGAAGTTTCTGGAAAGCGGAGTTCAGAGGATGAACAGGATCGTAGAAGAAAGAAAGAAAGAAGAAAACAAACAAATAACTAAATCTAAATATACGAGATTTGGTCGGCGAATATTTCTGTCAAGTTAGGTATTATGTTCCAATGTTGTAAGGAAACTGGCACGTTATTGTGTAAATATTTATATAATTAATTGTAATTGTCATAACTTAAAAATATAATCTGTTTTTAAATTGTTGAATTTTTTATTAAGTGATTCCGTTGTGATTTGTAACTATTTAGTGTTATGAATCTCAGTGCTTTCCTTGGTATTTTAATGATTTTATTTGAATGAAAATCCCATGCCATTATACAATAATTTATATACGGTACAGCTTACGCTGTTGATAGTTTATAACTTTACGAAGCAGGTTCGGTGGGAAAACTTTCAAGGGGTTCGGGGGGTTCGCTTTAGGAGGGCAGGAAAAACGGGGTTCCAAAAAGGAGTAGATGTGTTGACCAATTTCTTCATCTTTTTTAAAGGTGTTTCCAGCGAAGATTTCACTAAATGAGTAAAACATGGAAACCCCCCCTCCACCCCCGAAATATATTGTCTTTAAATGTATGAATTCACATAATGTAAGTTCACTTACATTAACCATGTACATAGCCATGTAGTTGATTTAGCGGGAAAATGAGATGGGTCGGGATTCGAGTGTGGGATTCGCGTTTTGTGAAAGGGGGTCGTAACAATCTGATCACCGGTTTGTAAACTCGAATGACCCATTATGTGGAACGTAATGCAATTGTACTTACCTAGTACACACACATGTTGGAATTGGTGGAAATGACTGGTGCAACAGGACATGTCTCAGGTGTTTCTAGAGTCGTGTCGTTGCATTCACCATCAACAAACCAATACTGTGTATCTACGGAACATGACATTGTGTGCGATACTAATTGGTGTGGGAAATATCGAATACAATTATATATGTGCTAAAGACGTACACCAGCGACCAAGTAGATACTATGAAAGTTAGTACTGGCAAAGAAGGAACACGATGTGACACGTTGATAATGACCGTAGTTTAGTCAGCTATGTAAATGACTACCTCACAAACGACAATGATGGCGATACAACACTGAATTGCATTCGCGCAGCAAGTGAGAAGTTTAAATGATGTCCACGTCACCAATAAGCATCTTATGCAACGGACAAATGGGTAACACGCTCTGAACAACGAATATTGGAAGAATCTAAGAGGGTAGTATAAATGGACGAAAGGGCTTTACTTTGTTGTAGTTTTGATGTCGGGTCTGTCCGTATTCAAAATGATCTTTCCAGTGGGCCGGAGAATAAATCAAGGACATGGTAAGATATGTAAAGGATTGATGATCTTCGAATCCCAGTACAGAACCAATTATACCAGATATCAATATTTCACCGTGCATGTGCGTTTACTTTCTTCAAGCGCGAAAACAAGACGTGGATACTGTATGCAGTGTGAATGCAGGCTTGGGACGTCCATTGCAGACATGGCGGCCGAGGGCTCGGGCACTGTAGCGCAGAAAGGTTACTCTGGGTTCGAGGCTATATGTGGCGGAGATAGATCGTAGAAATTGGTGGTGCAGAAAAGTTGATAAACCAATGGAATTACTGATTGATAAGTATTATTCTTGCCTTAATATCATTCATAAAGTCGTAGTAAACATATATTGAGTAGCAGTTGTGCTTAAAGTTAGTTAGTTAAAGTATTTTAGAACACCTTAGTATAGTGAGTGATAATAGGGTAACTCACTTAGGCGGCTTAGCCTTCGATAAGTTGTAAACAAGATTTAACAAGCCTGATTATGTGCTAGAATATATAGGAGATAAAGTAACAACCATCAAACTACTTACATAAGATAATATCTGTGTAAGCCAGTACTTGCTAGATATTTTGATTAGGTAGCATTGTTGTCAAAATTAAGCAAGAGCGATAGTCGGGCGGCGTAACCTAAATAAATAAAGCAGCCTAACGTAACGTAATTGATTATATTTAAATTAGGTCACCACCGGTAATGTTAGCGTTCGTAATAGAATAAATAGTCGCCTGTGTAATTGAAATCTGTAACCTAAAGTGTGCTGTAGTACACAAGAAATAGTCTTTATAAAGACTAAGTTAGTTAAGTTATTAAATAAATTCTGATAGGGATATGGCGCCTTGCAATCGGCAAGTCAAGGCAAAGCGGCACTTGGTGTGCGATCACTGCCACAGCTGGGTAGATTTTGCATTGTCCGGCTGTGGGAAGTCTTGGGCAGAAACCATGGAGGAAGGATTCACCTTTCAGTGCATTGGGTGTTGGAAGGTGGAGTGTCTGCAGAAGGAGATAGTTAGGTTGACAGATATTGTGAAGGGAATGGAGATGGGAATTAGAAAGGAGACAGGTCGAATGGAGAGAGACGACAGGTGAGAATACTGCAAGACTGAAGGAGAATAGCAGTGGCAAGAAAACTGAGGAAAGGTGATTGGAGGGGAAGAAATTGGAAAATCGACGACAGAAAAAGTGACAAGCGTGAAGGTGACAGGGGAGAAAGTGACCGCAGAGAAGGAGGGAGGGAAGAAGGGACGGGAGAGGAGAGCAGAAAATGAGATGGGAGGAAAGATGAAGGGACAAAAGGAAGTGAGAGCAAATGTGATAGAAGAGAAGTCGATAAAAAGGACGCTGACAGGAGGAAAGGTGACAAGAGAAAAAGCGACAGGAAAGAATGGATCGGAGGAGAATGTGACAGGAGAGAAGACGACAAGGGGAAAAGACAACAACCAGACAGATGCAAACCGAAGAAGGAGCTACTCTAAGGCAGTGGTTGAGGGGACAATGAGGAAAGAGAGGGTGTTTATGGGGGACTCCATTGTGAGAAAGACGGACAAGAGGGGAAGGACGTCGTTGTTTGCCTACCGGGGGCTAGGATTGAACATGTAACTGACAGGATAGAGAAGGTATTGGGACATGGCAAGGGAGGGTCTATACCGGTACATGTAGGAACAAATAATGCTGACAGGGAGAGAACAACTGGGATAGTACAGAAGTATAGAGAGTTAGTGAGGAAGCTAAAGAAGACAAGAGTTGAACAGATAATTCTGTCAGGAATTTTGCCAGTAATCGGAGGAAGGGGCAACGTATAGAAACTGCAAGAGGAAGGCGATCAACGCACTAGTTGAGCAGATGTGTGAAGAAGAGGGGGTGGGATTTACAGATGTATGGGGATACTTTGTTGGGAGGGAAGATATGTACATGAGAGATGGCCTCCATCTTAGTGGAAAGGGGGCAGCAATTTTCTCAGAGAACCTGCTGCGATCTGTTGACAGTGGGACAGGTTGCATCTATTTAAACTAGATTCGCAGGGAGGACTCACAAAAAAAGCCTGAAACTGGAGGCATAAATAAAGACAGCACAAATAAATCAGCAAAGAACAGTCTGGAAAACTTTTCTGAAGCTGGATATCAATGTGTTTGTTTAAACGCAAGGAGTATAGTAAACAAAAGAAATGAACTAAACATTATGGTAGAAGATACTGACCCTCACATAATAGGTATAACCGATTCCTGGACCACCACCGATATACCAGATGCCGATTTGGGACTGACAGGATATGTAATGTTTAGGAAAGATAGAATAGGAAGAAAGGGAAGTGGAGTTATTTTATATATTAAAGAATCTTTACAAGCTTATGAAATAAAATTAGAAAGAGAAACAGATTACGAAGAAGCTGTTTGGTGTAACATAGTTACAGAAAACTCAATGTTAACAGTTGGGTTAGTTTATCTAAGTCAAAATATAAGCATAGAAGAGAATGAAAAAAATACAAAACGCTATAAGGGAAGTAAGCAAACAGGACTGTATCATTATGGGGGATTTTATCCACGGGCATATACAATGGAAATCTCTAGAGTATGGGGAGTGAGTACCACAATTTTTAGTTTTCGTTCAAGATACTTTCCTTTCTCAACATGTGCTAGAACCAACCAGGGGTGAGAATGTGTTAGATATAGTTTTGTCCTCAAAGAATGAATTAGTTAACAATGTTAAGATATGTGAGCCACTGGGGAGTAGTGATCACAACCAGATACATTTTACAATCAAAGTAAATTCAGAAAGGAATAGTAAAAAGCAGTATAAGAGACATTTCCACAAAGGAAGGTATAAGGACATGACGAAATATTTAACAAAGATAGACTGGAATAACACACTGAAAAATAAGACAGCAACAGAATGCTGGAATACATTAAAGAGTAAAATTAAGTGCATAGTTGTTCAATTTGTACCCTTCAAAAACAAGGGAAACGGTCCAAAAAGAAACACTTATCGAAAGAAGCCATTAGAAAAATTAAGTATAAACAAATGATGTGGAAGTCATATAGATGTACTGGAAATGATGAAGACTACAACAGTTATAAAGAAGCACTTAACCAAGCTACAGCTTAAATTAGAAATTCAAAGAGAAGCTATGAACAATAATTAGCTAGTAATATAAAACATGACAGCAAGAGTTTTTATGCATATGTTCGAAGCAAACAGAAAGTTCAAGATGAGGTCGGTCCTCTAGAAGATAGTACTGGAAATGTAATATCAGAGGGATTCTTAATGGCAGAAGATCTGAATGAGTACTTTAGTTCAGTGTTTACCAGGGAAGATATTAGTTCACTGCCAGTACCATAGGTTAAGTTCAAGGGGGCAGATTCAAACTATTTAGGACAATTAATTGTAACCCCGGAAATGCTAATAAAATAAGGGCTATGAAGGATAATAAATCACTTGGAGTGGATGGGATTCCGCCCAAACTACTATTGGAAATTGTAGAACAAATTAGCGTACCGCTTGCAACAGTTTTCAATTTGTCATTAGAAGATGGAGTGGTTCCTTTAGAATGGAAAGAGGCAAACATTATACCGTTATTTAAAAAAGGTTCGAGAAACAAGTCAGAGAACTATAGACCAGTGAGTTTAACATCAGTGATTTGCTAATTATTAGAAAGACTAATTAAAGATCACATGGTGGATTTTCTTGTTAAACATAACTTGATAAACCCATCTCAACATGGGTTTTTTAAAGCGAGGTCATGCTTAACAAATATGTTATGTTTTTTGGAAGACATCACTAATTGGGTAGATGAGGGATCACCAATAGATATCGTCTACTTAGATTTTGAAAAAGCTTTCGATAAAGTACCACATCAAAGATTAGTGCTTAAACTAAAGGCCCATGGCATAGGAAATGGTATAATAAAGTGGATTGATAAATGGTTGATTGACAGAAGACAACGTGTAGTAGTTGATGGGGAGGCTTCAAACTGGAAATCGGTATTGAGTGGGGTACCACAGGGATCAGTACTAGGACCTATGTTATTCTTAATATGATATATGGACGATTTGGATGAAGAAATAACAAGCAAAGTATTGAAATTTGCGGATGATACAAAAGTGTTTAGAAGGATTAAAAGTGATAGAGATAGACAACATTTACAAGATGATCTTGACAAGTTGAACAAAAGGTCTGAAAAGTGGCAAATGCTGTTCAATTTTGGGAAATGTAAATGCCTCCACGCAAGACATGGGAACGAAGAGGTAGAATATACAATGGGGGGTACTGTACTAAGTACTACTGTAAAAGAAAAGGACTTAGGGTTAACCATTAGTGCTGATATGAAGGTTTCAGAGCAGTACGGAATTGCATCTTCTAAGGGAAATCAAATCCTTGGATTAATTAGGCGAAACATAAGTATAAGGAAAAAGAGCTAATAATACCGCTGTACAAAACAATAGTTAGGCCTCATTTAGAATATTGTATTCAAGCGTGGAGGCCATATCGCAGGAGGGACATATATATGCTAGAAAGAGTACAGAGGAGAGCAACTAAAATGAGACCAAAACAAGGGGTCTTAGTTATGAAATACGCCTAAAGAATGCGGCTTAACAACACTAGACACCAGGAGATTAAGAGGAGATCAGATAGAAGTGTTTAAAATAATGAATGGTTATGAAAATATTGATAGAAATATTTTTTTCTCAGTCAAGAAAGATAGAAGGACTAGAGGACATGAAGTTAAATTAGAAAAGGAGCAGAGTAGATTAGATATAAGAACGTTCTCATTTTCACAAAGGACTGTAAATGAATGGAACAAATTATCTGCTGATTGTGTGGATGCTAGTAGCGTGAATATGTTTAAAAAATAAAATCGACACATACCTCAGAAGGGCGGGATACACATATATAAAAAGGTGGGACTCTCGATAAGCCAAAGGGCTTCCTTGCCCACCTGCCACCTAGATTTAATTCTCTGGGTGGCAATCTTGTTAAGTCTTGTTAAATCAATATAAATGCACATACCGCGTTCGTCGTGTGTTATCATTACACGTGACAGGGTGAGGCAGCTGTGAGATTATCAATGTCCGTTTTGTATCGTTTGACTCCATTTGCAGCATTTCTTTTCGGTTGTGCTAGCGTGTGCGTGTGCGAAGTGGAAGTGAGCAATACACAGGCAGGCTTCAGAAAAAACAGAAGCACAAGGGACCACATATTCAATCTGATAATGATGATTCAGAAATTCAGAGATATCAATAATGATATAAGAATGTGCTTCATCGACTATTCCAAGGCTTTCGACTGTGTGAATCATCAGATGATGTGGAAAGCGCTCAAGGACATGAACTTCCACCTAAAGATAATCGCCCTCTTTAAATCACTTTATTGCAACCAACATGCAGTGGTCAGGCTGGAAAACACAATTACAGAAACTTTTTCAGTGGGTAAAGGAGTAAGACAAGGATGTATTTTATCTCCATATCTATTCAACCTCTACAGAGAAGACATAATGAGAGATGTAGAAATAGATGACAGAAGTACAAGATACGATGAAGTGAATATTCATGGACTTAGAATAA
Organism: Escarpia spicata; assembly: GCA_963995525.1. Taxonomy (NCBI): domain Eukaryota; kingdom Metazoa; phylum Annelida; class Polychaeta; order Sabellida; family Siboglinidae; genus Escarpia; species Escarpia spicata. The sequence goes on from OZ023215.1 coordinate 35,431,959, forward strand.
GAGACCTATGATGCGCAGACGATATCGCACTCCTGTCCACTACAACTATCGGCCTAAGAAACCTAATCATGTCTGTAAAAGAACACAGTGAGAAAAGGGGTATGTTACTTTATGTGAAGAAAACAAAGATCATGGACACTAACAGATGCATTGAAAAACAGAAATTGCAATCAACGGGGAGCAAGTTGAAAATGTGAATCACTACGAATACCTTGGAGCAAGACTACAAGGAGACGGCAAGACATCATCAGAGATCAGAAGAAGAATAGCCATAGCAACGCAGAAACTAAATAATCTGAAAAATATATGGAAAGCCAAAACATACCAGCAAAGATAAGAATTTTTAAAAAAAACTTGCGTTTTCCCAACAGCTCTATACGGGAGCGAAACGTGGACACTGAACAAAGAAGAATACAAGCGTTTAAGATGAAATGTTACAGAAAAGTCCTAAGAGTGCCATGGATAACAAAAACAACCAACGCAGAGATCCTTAAAAAATTAGACGTAAAGAACTGCCAACTTGTGAATAGAATAAAAGGACTAAAACTTAGTTATTTTGGCCACATCAAAAGACACAGTTCCTTAGAGAAAACAATCCTAGAAGGCAAAGTGGAGGGAAAGAGAAGAATGGGAAGACCAAGGAGAAGATGGGAGCAGGACATCAGCGTCTGGTTGGAAGACGACATCGTGAGAGCAGGGAGACGAACGGCAGACAGAGCAGCGTATCGTGGGATCATCCGGGCATCTACGTCTCGCAAAGATACGCTGAACTGAAGAAGTGTATCAATATTATATCCATGGCATAGAGCTGTTGTTCAACCTGGTTGTTACAATCAACCAGAGTCTAAGTATCAAAGATGTGTTCTGAAGATATTGTAACATTATATACGTTGTCCCCGGAGTCAGAATACTTCAGACAATTAACCCGGAGTCAGTTTTCTATAATACACCAGCGTCGACGAGCGGTGAAGCGACTAATGGTCAAGATATGTGAATGAGTGCTTGGCTTGGCAGACAGGGTGACGACGAGCCAAAGAGAAGAGGATGAATAGGAAATGTGGACGAGTGTGTTGATATAGTGACAATGTGTGAATTTGTGAAATACAACTTTATTAGTAGCATTGTCACAAGACCGTAATATATTCTTTGTGTACCTGCAATGTGTCCCAACAGGAAGTAGTGGGACACAGAATGAGATGGGCAGGACACCAGCAGAGAATGAATGAAGACAACTGTCAAAAAGAGCACGGAAAACAGAATAGGATAGCATACGACCAAGAGGTAGACCCAAGCTGATATGGAACGACAGCATGAAAATGGATCTTAGGAGGACAGGTGTGAACAGCCAAGAATGGAAGGTCATTGCGAACAATAGACAGAGATGAGGGGAACTAATGAGAAAAACCGAAGCTATTGAATGACGTGGACCCCCCCCCCCCCGCAAGGGACGGGAAGAAGAAGAATGTACCCCAACACCGCTCGACTGAGGGTGAAGCTATAACGATGTGTTCTCAACAGTCAATGTGTCCGCTTGCTCTATGCGCTCTTTATTTTCACCATACTTGTTACTCTAGCTTTCTCGTGTGTTTGTGCAGCTTGTATTAGTCAGCTGTCTTAGGATCAGTTTGTGGACACAATGTTCATTTTTGGAAGAAATCACCAAATTTGGCGCAGGTTATCTTTGATAGGTACTAATCAAGTCGTGACATAGGACACCTTTTGAGTTCGTTAACACCCCCTAATTAACAAAATGGCCGCAACCGATATAGGCTAAACCCGATATGGTCAAATCTCAGCAGATAACAGGCCGATTCCGAATAGTTTGGTATGCATTATGATGGCTTTGGGTATGCCCGATCGATCGAAGGGGTTTTCATCATCATCGAAGATCAAGGTTACGATATAAACGCCAAAATAATAGGTTTTGGCCTAAAATAGCTGTAAGTTGTAATACACTTGTGTTGTTGTAAAGCTGCACAATTTTTTGTTTGCCGCCATCGTTTGTCCCGTCTCAGACTGCCGATACGCCTCCATCTGTCCCGTCTCAGACTGCCGATACGCCACCATCTGTCCTGTCTCAGACTGGCGACACACCAGCATCTGTCTCGTCTCAGACCGCCGACACTCCGCCATCAACTGGAGGCGCAACATCAACCCGTTCGGTAAAAGAAGACTGGACCGCTCATGCACAGCGGCTTATGGAAAGGGGCCATCCCAGTCATGATGACGTTGTTTCGTGGGCAGCATCCTGGATTTAGGGAAGGGAATCGAGATCGGTATGCTTACAGACACTCTCTACTATCACTGCAATCGGTCTGCACAAATGCGTTCCGCCTCTTTGGCCTCGTCTTGTCGGCTGCACTCTTGAAATGCCATTGGTAGTCAGTGCATCCACCATTAGACCGGCCGCCATGCATCACTTCAATGCTTCTCATCTTCCAGGATAAAACCATTACTCCCCAGTAATGTCTATAACCAAAGCAGCGCCAGAGCACTTGAATCCTGGGCAGACTCCAGTAATCACACTAGACCCTCTTTGCGATCGCCAAAGACATTCAGTGGAACCCAGCTATGGAGTTCAATGAAGACAATTACTGTGTGTTCTTGGGCCTTCTCTACCCAGAAATGCTCATCGAGAAGCAGTTGGGTGACTGGCTGCGAGACAGAAGATGGACTACGATGCTTATCGACGCCGACGCCGACGAGCTGAATCGATGGAAACGTACACAAAGTGCACGAGTGACTGTCGGGAGAGTGGGGACTAACTCCTATCGTTCGAGGCATGGTCTCAAGTAGAAGAGAGGAACGATGCCTCAATTCAAATACTGGCAGACGGCTTATGAAATGGATATGCTCCTGTTGCATATTGTGCGTTCTATTCGTGTTGGAAACTTGCATGTGTACGAGAGGTCGTTGGTTGAGGTTGCAGATTGGGCTTTTATTCTCGATCACCACAATTATGCCCGCTTGCTCCCATCTTCAGTTCCTTATTCTGCCGCTCATTGTTTTGGTCAAATTCGATCAGCATATCACTCTCATATGCTGAACCTATGGGTGGAACACTCAGATATGTAAAAGCAGTTTGCAGAGGGATTTTTTACCATTTCCAAGACGCAAAACCCATTCTCCCTGATCGGATTTGATCAAAACAATGGGCAGCAGAAAAAGAAACTGAAGAAGCATGGTGGGACTCTTGATCTGAAAAATGAGTGCGTCTTTACAGAGTGGTATGTAGGAGGGTCAGAGTTACACGGGACATCACGGAGTCTGAGGCTGGCATGCCTTCAAGCAAGGGCCCTGTTCCCAAGCATCATGATTAGAGTCCAAGAGGTTTGCAGCAGACACCAAGGCATTCGTCGCAACATTCCAAGAGGTGGGAACCGCTTTGACGGGGACAGCGACGAGGCCATCATTCTCGACACCAAAGAGGTCATGTCAGAGGAGGTTTTCCAAAGTACCCTGTGCGTCCATGAAGAGGGAAAGAAACAGCATTCAGCTGTTGTGAAGGAAGGCCTTCAGTCTCAAACAGTCGCCTTCCATGAGCCAATCAATATGAAAAAAGTCAAAAAGCAAGCATGTCAATAGCACCAAAGAAGATCTGCAACTACTAGTACAGCTCTACGTCGCGTTGCACGTCAGGGAAGGCAATACCGACCGCCTGTTTGAAGTCGAGAATGCTGATGACCCACCGAAGAGGATATCAATGCAATGTCATTGAGAGTTTCGTTATCTCACTATACTCTGTATCCTGCTCTATGAGGGAAGTCTACCAAGCACGCCAGCATATATTCGCTCAGTCATCTCGCACGTTCGAGTAAATGTAAATGTTTATTGATTTCTATAGCACCATATTTATACAATAATATTCTATGGTGCTGTACAGTACAATAGATGGCATGGTAGAAAGCTAAAACAACACAAGCATTCAACATAATACAAATATTGATATAAAAAGGTAAAACTATAAAATTTTAAAATTAATAATTTCAATAGAAACATCGAACATATTTTATATAAGTATCTAACAAGTGTAAAACTATTTAAATGAGTAAAATTAATAAGTTAATTGTATGCAATTCTAAAATAGTGAGTTTTCAGTTTGCTCTTAAAAGCACTGACGTTGTTGCAGCTGCGAATATCTTTGGGAAGGGAGTTCCACAGTTTCGGTGCAGCAACTTTAAAAGCACGATCTCCCAGAGTTTTCTTTTTTGTCCTTGGTACATCAAGTTTGACATCATCCTGCGATCTTAGACCGTAATGGATGCTTCTAGGAGTCAGCATTTCCAACATATATTCTGGTCCATGGCCATGTAATTAATTAAATGTCAGTAAGCAAATCTTATATTTAATGCGAAATTCCACCGGCAACCAGTGAAGTGACTTTAGTACTGGAGTGATATGGTTATATTTGCCGATTCTGCACAACACTCTGGCTGCGGTGTTTTGAACCATTTGTAATTTTTTTATAAGGTATTTTGGTAAGCCGATCAAAAGGGCATTACTGTAGTCAATATGGCTGTGGACCAGAGCACGTATCAGTTTCTCTGTACTCTGTTGATCAAGATATTTTCTGATGCTATAAAGTTGTGCATAAGCTGCCCGACATTTGAACTTGACATGTTCTTCCCTAGACATGTGTTTATCAAAATAAGTGCCCAAATTTCGCACACAGTTCAGTGCATGTACCTCATAGCCCCCGATGTTAATGGCCGTGTTGGTGCATTCTGTTAGTTGTTGCGGAGTGCCAATTAAAATGTACTCAGTCTTGGAGTTATTCATTTTAGTTTCATGCTTTGCATCCAGCTATTGATGTCTCTGATGCATCGTTCCACGGACTCACGGTTACTGTCCATAGAATCAGGATGGAAACCACAGTAAACCTGATGATCATCGGCGTAGGCATACCCTAGCTTCCCATGCTGATCAATGACAGAGAAAACAGGGCTAGAGTACTCTGTGAATACAACAGGGCCTATGCATGAGCCTTGCTGTACTCCCTGATCAAGTTTAAACTGCTCAGACACCGTACCATTGATAGAAATACGCTTTGACCTTGATTGGAGATAACCTATTTAGAGCTGTGCCTGATACTCCAAAAAAGAGCGATTCACGATATTTAACAAAATGTTGTGGTTCACTGTATCAAAAGCCGACGACAAGTCAATTAAAACCAGTTGTGTTACCTTCAGTTGGTCCATGTTTAGAAGAATATCAGACTGGACCTTAACTAGAGCGGTTTCTGTAGAATGCCCTGCTTTATAATCAGACTGACAAGGTGGCAAAGGAAATCCACAGTCTGAGTGAAGACAAAGTTGGTTTACAACAGCTCGCTCAGTTAGTTTTGACACATACTGGAGATTCGATACAGGACGATAGTTTTTTAATAGGATCCAATCCTGTTTTTTTAAGAAGCGGCACTACAAGTGCAGTCTTCCACTCGTGTGGGAATTCCCCAGTAGCAATAGAGAGATTGATGATGTGCGTGAGGAGTGGCAGTAATTCCTCCATATACTCTTTAACCAATTTGGTTGGCATGGGGCCGAGAGCACAGCTGGTTGTTTTAGATTTAATAACCAACTTGCGCACATCATCTTCGGAGACCACCGCAAATGTATCTAAGTTAGCATACACACCCTCTCTGAATGGTGTATATGGTGGTTCGGTAACACCAATGTTCGTTCGAATAGCATCTATTTTATCACTAAAACAATTGCCAAATTAATTTACAAGGTTTTCCACAGAATCATGATCGGGTAGTGGAGTACTTTGCTTTTTACCACATATTGTGTTTATGAGGGAAACAATTTCTTCGAATCACCCTTAGTTTCTAAAATTAAGTTAGAGAGATGGTCAGTTCGTTTGGTATTCAGTGCATTGACGTATTTTTTCATTATTTTTATTCCGCGTCCAGATTAATTCAGCTTTCCTTCTCTGGGACTTTAGTGAGTTGAGTTCACCGTCGAACCATGGTGTCAATGGCCTCACAACAATAGTTTTGGATTTGATGTGTGCGTGCCTATCCAACAACTGTCTTAGTTCCCAATTGTAGTCACCAACTAGCTGATTGATATCCATGACATTTAATACTGCGTTAGTGATATCCTTCAGATCATTACTAAAAGCACTATTATCGATTTGTTTCAGTTTCCTGTACGGTATCATACGTGTCTCTAAGGGAGGTCTGGGCATGTTTACTCTATAACACACAAACATATGATCTGACACCATACAATCAGCCACGGGATAACTAAGCAGAAGTTCACGATTATACCTAGTAATAATTAAGTCTAAAGTGTGACCAGTTACATGCGTTGGAACTGTAACATGCTGCGTTAAGTCATACATACTAATTACATCACACAATCTAATTGCATCAGCTTCTGTGTAAATATCCATATGAATATTAAAACCACCAGCTATCAGGAGTGAATGAGGGGTTTGAACTGCATGCGACAAATATGTCTGAAATTCCTCAAAGAAAGTATCAGTTGTAACACGATGTGTTTCCGAGTATGGTGGTCGGTATATAACTGGCACATCAACTTTCGTCTTTTGACATCTTAGCTCATAATTACCATACTCAAATTAATTGAATTCGCCAGATGACAGCACTTTACACTGAATACCAGTCTTGAAAAGAATACCAACCCCGCCACCAGTTCTGCCGGACGGTCTCGGATTGTTTTTCAAATTATAACCACCGGGCGTCAGTTCCGCACGTTTAACCGCATCACCAGATGTTAGCCAAGTGTCTGTCATCAGAACGACGTCAATGTCATTAGTCACTACATAGTCACTAATGTCAGCTGTCTTATTCCGCACAGAACATGGATTAACAAGGGCGAATTGGAGGTCCCATGTCCGGCGTGAGGCTGTGTTCACTCGCTCAACACGGATCAGATTGTCCAGATTAACGCCAGTTCGATGTACGCCTGTCCTGGCATCGCGAAAGTTAAACACATCGTCGTCGTTCTCGGTTGCTGTTGCTGCAGCTGCCGCCATCGCTACTGTTACTGCTGCTGTTGTCGTTGTTGTTGTTGCTGTTGAAATTGTTGCTGTTGCTGCCGCTGGTGAACTTGCAACACACGACGTTGCGCAATCACGGTGCACAGTTGAAGTTGTGCAGCGTAACAAATCCATGTGGGGGGCACTCATACAGTTGGCACATAGGTTGCGTCTGAAGGCAGACATAAATGTACGATACGTTGGCGAGTGAAACGCCGTGATGCAGACACTCCTGACGGTTACCTATCTCCAACAATCGACACCGATTGCGGAGCGCGTTAGTGATAGGGAAGGGAATCGAGATCGGTATGCTTGCAGACACTCAGGAGTGTCTGCATTACGGCGTTTCACTCGCCAACGTATCGTACATATATGCCTATTTAGCTGGATTTGTGGTCCTAATCACAAGCTCATATGAACAGGCCATAATGCATGTAAATCATTTTGGAATTATGTACAAAAGCACATCACAGCGAAGATAGGATCCACGGTTTTTAGCGCCTTTTATAAGATTTTGATTTGCCTGTTTATATTCGTAAGTACTTCGCCCAAGACAACTTTACTAATAGTTTATTTGCACAAATTTAACGGAATATGTGTTAGAGATTTAGCACATTTATATCTTACGGAAGAATTTGATATTTGTTTGTGAAAACAAAAAAAAAAGATTGCACGCACGAATGTGCCCATACCGTTATGTATTCGATGCTGAGACAGGTCTTAAAAAATAATTTTTTCTGATGCATTAAACACAACTGCAATTAAAACGAGGCGGCTAATCAGTCAAAAACAGTTGTTTGTACAATGCTGTCATATTGTTTATTTTGATTCATCCATAATTTGAACGTAAAATGGATAAGGATTGCACTTACCGATCACCCCTGCCGGTTACGTATTTACCTATCCGATCAACACTTAACCGATCGCATAAACACAACAAGCGATGATGTAGTACGTACAGCGCGTTAGGGATAGGGAAGGGAATCGAAATCGGTATGCTTGCAGACACTCTCTACTATCACTGCAATCGGTCTGCACAAATTCTTTCCGCCTCTTTGGCCTCGTCTTGTCGGCTGCACTCTTGAAATGCCATTGGTAGTCAGTGCATGCCACAATGGTCTGCTGACTGGCTTTCCAAGTACACTGCCAGCCAGCTGGTGGAGGGCCTTGGCTGAATATTGAATGGTCACTTTCTCTTCCTGTGTTGCCTGCTCTTTGGTAAAAGTGTCCAACACTTAAAAAGTTGTAGTAGTATTCTTCAAAATAAAGTTCCCAACTCCTTCACTGTACCTTCATGGCATAGTGTGTAAAAATGGCATGTAATAATAGTCTTAATACGTCAAAACCATAGGTAATGCACGAGACTGTCTACTAGGCTGCCATGTAGGCGCACATGCAGTACCTGCCACCAACCAAGGCAGACCTGATAGAACACGTCAAGAGAGCGACCTGTCGAGCTGGATACGTGTGGGACAATCGCTTGTGGCCGAACAAGTCTTGCCGAGCCCAGGCTCCTGAGGGTGGGTTGAGTCTGAATCTGATTGGGTGCCTTTTTGGACTCCCCTCTCTCGAACAGCGAAAGGCCAGAAAGAGTTTGTTAGCTACGGATGCACTATAAGCTGTACAGGAAGGTGCCCCTGCTACAAGAAGAGCCTTGTGTGCACACCCACATACAAATGTGGAGGAAGCTGTCATGGTCGCCCGGTCCTCCTCCGACACCAATTCCCAACTAACACCATACTAGTGTACTTAATTGAGTCATCCCGGGTTGCTCCACGCCTGATATGATTGTTCTGTCTATAGACATCCAATTCAATAGTGCTAAAAATTATAGTTCATGATACTGTTTCTCTGCATTTCATGTTGCATAACCTTGAAAAAACTTGTTGTTGATCTCAAAAAGCCATTGAATTTTCTTTTATTGACATTCACGATTTTGACATGATCGGTTTGAATTTTTTTAAACAATATGCGGATCGTGCGGCATTTAGAGCACCTTGACCTTCTGGGCTTGACCTTGACATCATGGAGACAAAAGAAAGCATTTACTTTAGTATAGCATAATCTGATCTCGCGTGCTATACATCTAACCCAAAACATAGCTACAATGTCAGTTGTTTGGCATATTATATTTTAGGCCAACACGTCGTGATCTTGACCTTGGATGACATACCCAAAACTATCATAACACCATAGAGTTACATCATTAATCATTCCCCTATAAACTAGAGCGATAAGCTGGCTCGCAGCAATGACGCCGCCGTGGACCGCATATAGTCCAGGATGCATGGCCAAAATAGGGTCTTATTGGAACAATTTGCAACACAAGCAATTTTTACAGTTTTGATAACAGACATATATCCTAGTTAACATATCAAAAGTCTACGTCTGTAAAAATTGGGGAACATTGTCAAAATTACGCAAATGTTGGGGCCCCGTTTGTAGCTTTTTCCTGTGCGATTTCGTAACGATTTTACTTTCTGGACAAAGAGTGAGCTAGATAATGTTTCTGTAAACCTCAAATAATCCAAATGCGTGGTCATAAATACGCAAATATTATATTCAGAGAACAAAACAACTTACATATACATTAAACTATTTTAATATTGCCTTAGTTTTTCAATGACAATGCTTATTGGTATCAATCATATTGCACGGCTAGCTGCAATTACCTGTTCAAATTGTCTCGTGTGTGATATGTGTATGCACAGCATAGTTAGAAGTATGTTACGCTCATGAGCATGCAACCTAAGCAACGCCAACTCAGAAAGGCTAGAAAGCACGCTGTTGAAGCATCTGAAAGCAGTAATCACATGAGTACTGTCGTGGAAGATCAGGATATTCCAAATCCAACCAAAGTAGCGAGGAGATTAAATATATAACACAGTTACATCTCGCGAGACCAGCCATTATCTTCAAAGATTGTTCAGAAAACGGCAAAATTAAAGAGGAAAATAAAGGCCTTGACTCAGAAGGTTAGACGGAAGCAGCAGAAGATAAACAAAATGACAGACCTTCTCAAGTTTATTGGAGAACAGAAGCTACTTGAAGAAGATAAACTGGCACTGCTACGAAATAACTTTGGTGAGATGGCCCAACACATCTTTCGCAACCAACTCTCCAACAGCCGAGAATCGACAAGGAAAAGAAAGTTCAACCAACAAATCAATCAGTTTGCACTCACTCTCCACTATTACT
>OZ023215.1:35444661-35447161 GCA_963995525.1 Escarpia spicata
CATATATAATATTAATTCAAGCATACAGAGCGACGTGTGCAAAATAAGAAGATTCCGAACATCACTGTGGCACTACATTTATTATCACTAGAAATTGACTTTTCGGGTTATAACACATTATTTTAGATTTTCGGAATACTACCCATTTGTTTGTCAAGGCAGAACTCGTTGTTTTAGTTCCGAATTCATGGTATATGAATTAATTGTAGTGATTTGAGATGTTACCCCATTTTGTTGTTTGCCCCATTATAAAAAATCGACAACGAATTGACCTGGTAGGGATAAGACAGTTATTTGCATATTTAAGTGTACTGTGTTTGGCAGGACAGACTTACAGTATATGGACATGCCAGTGACGGAAGGGTACTCAGCGTGTGATGACAAACTGATCTTGTTTTTGGACAAACTAGATGGGGAACTTGAGTGAAGAGGTTCATCAGACTGGGTGGTTCAAATGAGTGATATTTTTGTTTATTTCACAGTCTGTTTACCTTTTTGTTCTCGTGACGTTTCGACTGCTTTCAGCATAGATAGATGGCGACACGGTAGTCCTTCATCGCAGACGTAGTCACTCAGGGGTGTGCTCCCCCCCCGGCTTCGCCCTTGGTGGTCCTTCAAGAGATCGTCGTAGATGTGTGAAAGCCGGTACCGTCCTTCGTCTCGGTTCATGCAGGCCTTGGTTTTTCTAATCCAGATCGCTTCTTTGATGCCTCTTGTCCTCCAGTCCGATTCCGTGTCCACAAATTTGGCTCCCTCCTAGTCTACTATATGATTTTGCTGTGTCATGTGATCTGTGATGGCTGATTTGTTCATTTCCTTTTCCGATGTTTTTCTGTTGTTTCTGTTGTAGGGTCAATTCATTGTTGCTTTGTCTGCGTCATCTCTGTGTTCTCTGATGCGGGTTCCAGGTGAATGTTTAGTTTCTCCGATGTATGTGGCAGTGCAGTTCTTACATGATATAGCGTACACTCCTTCGCACATCTTGTGTGGTTCCACTTTGTCTGTTGGTCTTACCAGTGAACTCTTGATGGTCTTGTGAGGTTTCATTGCTATGTCCACTTTGTATTTCTTCATGATCCGTGATGTGGTTTCGGATAATCCTTGGACATACGGAAGTACTACCATGCCTTTGCCCTTGTCTTTTTCCACAGTCTTCTTCCTGATGTTGGCTTCATTCTTTTGTTTCATTTTTCTCTGTACCGTTGATATGGTCCACTGTGGATACCCGCATCTCTTTGGGATTTCTTTGATGTGTTCTCTTTCTTTTCGTTTATCTTCCTCCACTGTAACAAGCGTTTCACATCTGTTTAGTAGCATACGGAGCGCTCCCATCTTCTGGTGTAATTGATGATGTGAGGAGAAATTTAGATATTGGTCCTTGTGCGTACTCTTTCGGAAGATCAGAAGTTTCACCTCCCCCGATTCCTTTCTGACTAGTAATGTGTTTAAAATCGCATCTTTCTTTCCGTTTTCTCTTCGTGTGTGAATTGTATGCTGTTAGTTTCATCCACTGTGTTAAAATGGCCGGTCAGGTGTTGTGTCATCCCTGCCTTTACAACTTCGAGAATGCCATCAACATAGCGTTTCCACATTCTTGGTTTACATGTGACAGGGGCTGTGGTGATGGCCTCTTTCTCGAGATGTTCCAAGAAGAGGTGCCAAATTTCTGTTGATAAAACGTGTTTCTTAATGTGAAGTAGGTTGTGTTCAGAACAAAGTCCAGTAGTTCCATAATATCTTCTATTTCCAGTCTCGTCCTGTCTGCTAATGTGGCGTCATTCTGTAGTCTGGTCTTGATTATCTCCATTGTCTTCGGTATAGGTGTGTTCGTGAACAAAGACACGATACCATAGGAGGTGGTAATTTCATCTTCGTGTAGCGTCAGTGATTTCAGTTCCTCTGCCAGGTGTCTTGAGTTTTTCACATGGTGTTGCGTCAGTCCTACCATAGGGCCAAGAAGGTCTGCCAAGCTTCGTGACACGTTGTATGCTATCGAGCCAGTATAGTCCACAATAGGTCTTAGGGGGTTGTCTCTTTTGTGTATTTTCGGTGTACAGTACTGTCTAGGGATAGCGTCTGCTGAGGGGTAAAGGTAGTAGTACTGTTGTTCTGTGATCTTACCCTCTCTCTCTTTAGTCTGGTGAGGATGGCAGTTAGTTTTCTCTTGTACTTAGCCGTGGGATCTGATTTCAATTTGGAGTATGTTTTCTCGTCATCCAGCATCTCACGAGAACAAAAATGTAAACTGACTGTGAAATAAGTAAAAAATATCACTCATAGATGGGGAACATTCTCTTCGTAATGTTTTTCAAAATCAAAATGGTAGGATTTGACAAAACCTCTTTCTCGATTAAGACACGCAACAGCTTGTGTAAAACGTGCTAACATCCAGATTGTTATTTTGCATAGAAAACCAGGAAACGTTAACATGGCCGCATGGTGGTAACATTATTGTTGATCTGCCATCTTCATTAGCATCGCAGTGGAGAAACAATAAAAT
>OZ023215.1:35452161-35457161 GCA_963995525.1 Escarpia spicata
CTTTTAAACAACATTTTGCTCACACCAATTTAAAGAGAATGTGTCTTTCGTTTAAAGGTGTAACACTATGGAATTCCATAGACAATTCTTTAATATGTTCTAGAAACGTTCATTGCTTAAAAAAAATACACTGATAATATTTTGCTTACATACTAAAAATGTATTGTCTATATTGGACTTCACAAATTGTTATTCTTTAACACAAGTGGTATTGGTGATATACATATTTAATTCTTTTAAAAATACAAATTGTATGTTGTAATCACGCAATTTGCATATTGTAATATATTTTTGATTGTAATTAAATCCATTGTAATTTGTGCAAGTGTTATAAGTGACACGCTTCTTCTTGCCTTTTCGACTTCAAAACTGTGACTTACAATTGTATATTTGGCATTTTGGTATATTGTACACCTGTGCATGTATTATGTTGTTGTAGAATATTGTGCATGTATTGTGTTGTTGTTGAATAACCTTGCATTATAAAATTGTCCTAATCATGTTTTATTCAAACATCACCAAATTCTTACAAACAGTTATCATGTAGAATATACGGATATAGCATACAACATACCAGTGATAAAAGCAGCTTCTTATCAGAATAGTTGAGGTAATGCTACGATTAGTTTAAGCTGTCTTGCCTTGTGCAAACTTCGGTATAATTCGGTTATATTACAGCTGAAAAGTGCATGACTGTCGATAATGATAGCATTCCAGTCCTTGTAGACAATTTCAATATATAACACTTCTGTTAGGTGACCAGGTTTAATTTGTATGGATATTCTCAGTCACATTCGGGGTATATTTAAGTAAATTCTCAATTGTTCTAGTTGTCTCGGTTAGTATATGAATGTTACTGTAATAAACAGGTGCTAGATGCCTAATTGGTAGAAGTGCGTGGACAACCTGCTTCCTACGGTGGCCAACCTTTCACTAAAATTAGGGCTGCTTTGGGGGGGGGGGTAGAATCAATGTGTCCTGCTTGCCCATTGTTGCTTATTGTGCGATCCAAGTATGATAAGTACAAGTGACATATAATTAGGAAGGACACTTTCGAACAGGAGAAACATGTACGTTAGTATTGGGGTTAAGATACACGCATTTATAAATGTCGCTTACACAAAATATAAATGATTTAACGGGGGCGAAATTCATGTTACTGGAAATATGTCAATATTGTCGCGCATGATGCAGATTTAAAAGAAACCCCACCCTCTGACACAGATACCCTTATGACACAAGCCTTCAGGGTACCCAATATCTTAGAACGTGCGTGGAATGTAGTTTGTCACCTTCGCACCACATGAATCATCACTTCATTTTCCACGCATATCACCTAATTACTGGCTTATGAATTACTTTTAAAAGCTGTTTTAGATGTAATACTAACAGTATAAAGCTGCACGATCTTCTGATCTACACCAGCTTCCTAATGCAGCCAAAAACCATCATCCGTCGCCCAAAACACATTTTGGCGATTTTTTTGATAATTTTGTAATTTGTATTTGTAATTAGTGGTAAGACTACATTAGATTTTACATAGGCGGCCATTATAACGTTTCCTTCATTTGCTGCTAAATTTTTTCTAACAATTTTCTTGAAAAATTCACAGCATATTTAACCTCCATTGACACAAGTGCTGTGGAAAATTCGTGAAATTATCATACTTCAATTTTTCAGAAAAAATCCGCCCAAACCCGATACCCCTAAATTTCACCCCAATCTGGTGACGGATTTTGAAATATTGGTCGGTTCTGCAAAATAGCCACCATGCGAATACGCGAGCGACTAGCGCATATTTATTGCTACCTCGTTAGAGAGATTTAATGCAGTAATACATCAGGTATTCACTGGACCAACACGTCCCATATAAAAGTGATCGAAAAAATTCACTCATCAAACCAAAACTAAAGCGAATCCATATCATAAACCGAGACAGTTTCTGCTTCTGTGTCGATAACTAGCTGAATCAGCTTGAGGACATTGACGCCAACAAGAGTTAAGAGATTGCAATATCACCTCTGAGATGGTTAAACGTTTACATGTTGTTTTACTTATCCTGTTACCATTCACCGTATAGGATCAAATGGTGTTTTAATTCTACCGAAAGATACAGGCAATTATCCACGTTTTGCAAAGGGAGGAGGTGGATTCGAATTCCTTCGATCGACCGTCGATGCTCTACCCGCGAGACCGTCGCGCCCCACTGTTATCAATAGTCGATGCTTTACCCGTGATACCATCGCGCCCCACTGTTATCAATAGTCGATGCTTTCCCCGTGATACCATCGCGCCCCACTGTTATCAGTAGTCGATGTTCTACCCGGGAGAACATCGTACCCCATTCTTATCGACAGTCGATGCTCTACCCGCGAGAACATCGTGCCCCATTCTTATCGACAGTCGATGCTCTACCCGCGAGAACATCGTACCCCACTCTTATCGATAGTCGATGCTCTACCCGGGAGAACATCGTGCCCCACTCTTATCGACAGTCGATGCTCTACCCGGGAGAACATCGTGCCCCACTCTTATCGACAGTCGATGCTCTACCCGCGAGAACATCGTGCCCCACTCTTATCGACAGACGATGCTCTACCCGCGAGAACATCGTGCCCCACTCTTATCGACAGACGATGCTCTACCCGCGAGAACATCGTGCCCCACTCTTATCGACAGTCGATGCTCTACCCGGGAGAACATCGTGCTCCACTCTTATCGACAGTCGATGCTCTACCCGGGAGAACATCGTGCCCCACTCTTATCGACAGTCGATGCTCTACCCGGGAGAACATCGTGCCCCACTCTTATCGACAGTCGATGCTCTACCCGGGAGAACATCGTGCCCCACTCTTATCGACAGTCGATGCTCTACCCGGGAGAACATCGTGCCCCACTCTTATCGACAGTCGATGCTCTACCCGGGAGAACATCGTGCCCCACTCTTATCGACAGTCGATGCTCTACCCGCGAGAACATCGTGCCCCACTCTTATCGACAGTCGATGCTCTACCCGGGAGAACATCGTGCCCCACTCTTATCGACAGTCGATGCTCTACCCGGGAGAACATCGTGCCCCACTCTTATCGACAGTCGATGCTATACACGCGGATCGAAAGAATTTGCGCACACGCACACACACGCACGAACGCACGCACATACACGCACACACGCACGCGCGCAGACACACACGCACACACACAGGTCAACTAAATACATGTAATACTTTAATTGACCTTTTAGAGAAATGTTTGACCATTGCAAGTTTGTTACCTTATAATATTATATATATATGTGTGTGTGTGTGTGCGTGTGCGTGTGCGTGCGTGCGTGCGTGTGTGCGTGTGTGCGTGCGTGTGTGTGTGTCTGTGACCGATTGACGACGTGGTTCGTCTGTCTCACTCGTCACCGCCGCGTCACAACTCGCAACACTGGGCGCCAGCGTCAATCACATCTCTAGGTGTGTTGGTGACGAGAGTTTTGTCGAACGATCAATAGTGCATCATTGAGAGCTGTTGACCGTCGTCTCGGTGCATGTGACCACGGGGCTGGAGAGAGAAGAGGAACTAACGACAGGATACAAGACACGTACATCTGCCGATGCGGTGCCGGGGCGCCATGCGATATACATTTCTTGTTGCACCTGTCCGAGGGCCACGGCACACGTTGGCGAGCTCTCGCAGGCAAAGTAACGTTCCGTCGCGTCTCTCGCCGACGCTCATAGCTGCTTCCAGGGCAGATCGAATTACTGGACGCGTGTAAGGTTTCTAATTCCGTCGAGATCAGATGGAAAGTGACACAGAATCGTCCTGACAAATTCGCGTTGCTCGTCCGCGCTATCGCGTTCACATGCAAGACGCACATGGATATACCAGCATTAAGTTTGTAAACCGACCTGAGGTAAATACGTGCACGTCTGCACTGCGGAAACGCTGGCACCGTCCGATCGTCGTTCCAGTTTCATATATACCTTCTGGGTAACGGATCGTTGAGTTTCACGCGTGGCTGCCGCCGCTGCCGCCGTTGGACGAATCCGTCTCAACGATGTTCGCTCGCAAGGGAACTGTGGTTCGGAAGAAGCGGCGGTCGCTTTCGCGTTGCCAGGCAAGTCGACGTCGCTCAGTCTCCCAGCCGGGGTCAGCCATCCCGCTGTCGACCCCGACGGCGTGGGCCGGGTCGCCGGGTGCCGCTCCCGTGAGAACCCAACGCTCCAGCAGCCAGTCGTCTAATGGTCGGCTCTCTATCTATGACACCTTCGTCCAACTTAAGGTGAGGCTCTGTCGTGTGGATATGGTCAAGCCACACGCGAATGTGGTGGACTGTAACGAGATGTGTGTTTATTGTGTTAGTTATTACAAAGGACTCCGATTAACACAGGTGTTCCCAACCTTGCTTCTCGCCGCGCACTCCATTAGTTCACAAACATTTAGCCGACATAGTGACATACCATGTACAGGTCGAGGCGAAATATTCAACACTTCGTTCAGTGATTTAGACTTTACTAAACTGTGGACTTTCCGTGTGGCTACGTCGCAGACGGCGCGCTGTGAGGAGCGATGGACGTGACGGTAAGAGAACTTGTCGATATGTGTCATGATGTTGCTACTTTTGGTGACCTTTCATTACCCAGTATGTTACGCCTGCAGTTTCAACACGAAATCTAGGAGTTATTTTTGATGACAACTTCAATTTCAGACATCATATTTCTCAAATTTGTCGATGCTGTTATTATCATATTCGTAATTTACGACGTATTAATCGGTATTTGTATCTTTCTGGACAAAAACTAGTACAACTGCGCTTGTTTCTAGAAGACGTACTAGACTATACAGTTTCATAATACTGCCCTTGAGGATGTCACAAGGTTACAACGTGTACAGAATTGCTTAGCTAGGGTTGTGGTTCGCTCTCCGCGTTTTGTTCACTCTGTGCCATTTCTGAAGACTTTGCATAGACTTCCTGTCTCATATCGTATAAGTTTAAGTTCTCTACCATTATGC
>OZ023215.1:35460618-35494729 GCA_963995525.1 Escarpia spicata
ACAAGAGCAAACACACTCATAAGCACACACGTACAAACACAAACACACACACACACGCGCGCACGTACGAACGCACGCACGCACAAACACATACTTCAGCTATTTCCTTTCCCTCTCAGTCCTTTCTTCCCCTTTCCATCCTAAATACCATCTACGTCGACTATCTCCTTCCCAATAATCCATTTTCATATCCTCCATCGTCCACAATCTCCCTTTCGCTCGTTAGCTTAATTTTTCTCTTATAATTGTTCACACCCTAAACGTCCCCTCTTCTTCTATATCTGTACCATCCGTTTACCCTGATCGTCTCTTTAATTTCCATGTCCCTGTTACTCTCTGTCATTCATTACATCAACCTCCTCCATCAACGTCCATTACATCTCCCTCCCTCTAAGCTCGTCACTCTAACTCTTTATCTCCATGTCCAATCACCTTTCCTCATCCTCTCAACGTTAATATATTCTCTCCTTACATACGACTCTTAACCCCAATGTTCCCTCCTTCTCATTACCCTCTCTCTCTCTCTCTCTCCCTCACTCACTCTCTCTCTCTCTCTCTCAATCTAACTATCTCTCTCTCTCTATATATATATATATATATATATATATATATATATATATATCTCTCTCTCTCTCGCTCTCGCTCTCTCGCTCTCTCTCTATATATATACGCACACACACAGAAAGAGAGGGAGAGACAGACAGACTAACAGACAGACAGACAGACAGACAGACAGACACACAGAGATAGACAGAGATAGACAGAGATAGACAGAGATAGACAGAGATAGACAGAGATAGACAGATATAGACAGAGATAGACACAGACAGAGAGAGAGACAGAGCGAGAGACAGAGAGAGACACGCCCACACAATTTTATAATTAAAGATTCAACACTTTATTTTAGCAGAATATAGCTCAACGTGCGAATTGTTTTTTGGTTAGTTTTATGATTCGTATTTTTGTTAATTAATTAATGTGGGAAAATGTTCACTTATGAAAACGATGGATGGAATATTTTACAATGATCCGTCCTACAGAATTCCGGTCTGCCTTCAAAAAACGAGAAAGACTACTTTCTAGTTCGAATGCAGGTCAGAACCGCAACAGATCAAAGGAACGACAACATAAACGGCGACAGATCCAAAACGGCGCAATCAAAACTGCGACAAGGCGGGTTAAACGGTATTAATAGTCGTTGGTCAAAACGTCGACAAGAAATTAGGCCAACATCTATGTTTGGATCACAATTAAATGTCCTGAATGTTGCAAATCTTCAAATAAGTTAGATTTAAATCAAGTAATACGTATAATTAGATTAATCACAAAGGGAAAATTACATTGTTTCAATGATAATTAAAGTATGCGTCATCAAACTGTGCACACCTCCAAGCTAAACAGCGCCTTGCGTTGGTTTAAATATGTTTATTCGGTACCTTATACCACTTATAACGTTTGCCTGATATGAATGGTTCTACGCACAACACACTGTCCACCATACTAGCGATATTGCTAAAAAGGACTTACCTAATTGTTTAGCACGTGTAGGACTGAAAGCATCTCATTTATCACCATCTCTGCCCCTACTTAGACAGTTGCATTGGCTTCCAGTTACATATCGAATACAACTCAAATTAGCCACTATCACATATCGTACTCTTTCTACACAACATCCATCCTATTTGTTTAGTCTCCTTCGTTTTTTCGATATCCCCAGGAATCTCAGATCATCTGTTTCACAACGCCTTTTTTGTTCCGAAAACCAAATTTAATATCGACAAACATGCTTTTTCTGTAGCTGCACGTAAAATCTGGAATCAACTCCCTATCGCTCTAAAACCATCTAAGACTATAAATACCTTCCGTAAAAAAACTAAAGACTTCTTTATTTGAAATTGCATTCCCACCCTGACCTTCGGCGGTCCCTTGCCCTAATGACGACTCTTGATTGTCCCTGTTAACGATTTTGCCCAAAGATTCTTGTATGTTACGCCTCTGAGCTCAGATTCCTGGGGATTTAGGCGTTATAGAAGTGTGTCATTGTTATTACTATTATCTTACCGATATGGAAGTAAAATACATAGAAAATTATCGAAATATATATTTGTTTTAATTGTTATAAAATGTAATATTTTTGGTAAAAAATACACAAAATCATTATTTTAAGCAGCATTTTGTTGGACATGCTAGTGAATTTGTGTATAACGTAATGCACACAAACTATGCTAAATAATATGATGCAATCATGAACTATATGTCACTCGTGTACGACCCCAGTAGGTGTCAAGAGCACAAGCCAGGCATTTCAACAGTGTTCCCAATATTGAAAGGCACGTATATCTTGCGTCACACAAATTGTCATCCTAAACCCCTTACAATAACCCGAATTTTACAGAGGCACAGATCTTTGTTTGATATAGAATACTCAAACATCGCCACACGTCAATTAATTGTCCAAGACACATGGTAAAGGTTGCAGACATTTCTGGCACCCATTATCTCTACAAGTACATCAACGCGTTTATCGTCTACTACCTTAAATTGTTTGTTTACAAAAGAGAGTGGTGCGCTTAATTTGTAGAGCTAAGAGGTTGGAACACACTTCTTCTCTATTCTCTGAATTACGTATCTTGAAAGTGTCAGAAATTTTTGGATTACGAACTGCACCTATAATGTACAAGACAAACAGCAATTTGCTACCAGTGAACATGCAAAATGTATTTACTTTGTACAGTCCGTCTATGCAACTAAACAAAGCCCAACTTTTAAACAACATTTTGCTCACACCAATTTAAAGAGAATGTGTCTTTCGTTTAAAGGTGTAACACTATGGAATTCCATAGACAATTCTTTAATATGTTCTAGAAACGTTCATTGCTTAAAAAAAATACACTGATAATATTTTGCTTACATACTAAAAATGTATTGTCTATATTGGACTTCACAAATTGTTATTCTTTAACACAAGTGGTATTGGTGATATACATATTTAATTCTTTTAAAAATACAAATTGTATGTTGTAATCACGCAATTTGCATATTGTAATATATTTTTGATTGTAATTAAATCCATTGTAATTTGTGCAAGTGTTATAAGTGACACGCTTCTTCTTGCCTTTTCGACTTCAAAACTGTGACTTACAATTGTATATTTGGCATTTTGGTATATTGTACACCTGTGCATGTATTATGTTGTTGTAGAATATTGTGCATGTATTGTGTTGTTGTTGAATAACCTTGCATTATAAAATTGTCCTAATCATGTTTTATTCAAACATCACCAAATTCTTACAAACAGTTATCATGTAGAATATACGGATATAGCATACAACATACCAGTGATAAAAGCAGCTTCTTATCAGAATAGTTGAGGTAATGCTACGATTAGTTTAAGCTGTCTTGCCTTGTGCAAACTTCGGTATAATTCGGTTATATTACAGCTGAAAAGTGCATGACTGTCGATAATGATAGCATTCCAGTCCTTGTAGACAATTTCAATATATAACACTTCTGTTAGGTGACCAGGTTTAATTTGTATGGATATTCTCAGTCACATTCGGGGTATATTTAAGTAAATTCTCAATTGTTCTAGTTGTCTCGGTTAGTATATGAATGTTACTGTAATAAACAGGTGCTAGATGCCTAATTGGTAGAAGTGCGTGGACAACCTGCTTCCTACGGTGGCCAACCTTTCACTAAAATTAGGGCTGCTTTGGGGGGGGGGGTAGAATCAATGTGTCCTGCTTGCCCATTGTTGCTTATTGTGCGATCCAAGTATGATAAGTACAAGTGACATATAATTAGGAAGGACACTTTCGAACAGGAGAAACATGTACGTTAGTATTGGGGTTAAGATACACGCATTTATAAATGTCGCTTACACAAAATATAAATGATTTAACGGGGGCGAAATTCATGTTACTGGAAATATGTCAATATTGTCGCGCATGATGCAGATTTAAAAGAAACCCCACCCTCTGACACAGATACCCTTATGACACAAGCCTTCAGGGTACCCAATATCTTAGAACGTGCGTGGAATGTAGTTTGTCACCTTCGCACCACATGAATCATCACTTCATTTTCCACGCATATCACCTAATTACTGGCTTATGAATTACTTTTAAAAGCTGTTTTAGATGTAATACTAACAGTATAAAGCTGCACGATCTTCTGATCTACACCAGCTTCCTAATGCAGCCAAAAACCATCATCCGTCGCCCAAAACACATTTTGGCGATTTTTTTGATAATTTTGTAATTTGTATTTGTAATTAGTGGTAAGACTACATTAGATTTTACATAGGCGGCCATTATAACGTTTCCTTCATTTGCTGCTAAATTTTTTCTAACAATTTTCTTGAAAAATTCACAGCATATTTAACCTCCATTGACACAAGTGCTGTGGAAAATTCGTGAAATTATCATACTTCAATTTTTCAGAAAAAATCCGCCCAAACCCGATACCCCTAAATTTCACCCCAATCTGGTGACGGATTTTGAAATATTGGTCGGTTCTGCAAAATAGCCACCATGCGAATACGCGAGCGACTAGCGCATATTTATTGCTACCTCGTTAGAGAGATTTAATGCAGTAATACATCAGGTATTCACTGGACCAACACGTCCCATATAAAAGTGATCGAAAAAATTCACTCATCAAACCAAAACTAAAGCGAATCCATATCATAAACCGAGACAGTTTCTGCTTCTGTGTCGATAACTAGCTGAATCAGCTTGAGGACATTGACGCCAACAAGAGTTAAGAGATTGCAATATCACCTCTGAGATGGTTAAACGTTTACATGTTGTTTTACTTATCCTGTTACCATTCACCGTATAGGATCAAATGGTGTTTTAATTCTACCGAAAGATACAGGCAATTATCCACGTTTTGCAAAGGGAGGAGGTGGATTCGAATTCCTTCGATCGACCGTCGATGCTCTACCCGCGAGACCGTCGCGCCCCACTGTTATCAATAGTCGATGCTTTACCCGTGATACCATCGCGCCCCACTGTTATCAATAGTCGATGCTTTCCCCGTGATACCATCGCGCCCCACTGTTATCAGTAGTCGATGTTCTACCCGGGAGAACATCGTACCCCATTCTTATCGACAGTCGATGCTCTACCCGCGAGAACATCGTGCCCCATTCTTATCGACAGTCGATGCTCTACCCGCGAGAACATCGTACCCCACTCTTATCGATAGTCGATGCTCTACCCGGGAGAACATCGTGCCCCACTCTTATCGACAGTCGATGCTCTACCCGGGAGAACATCGTGCCCCACTCTTATCGACAGTCGATGCTCTACCCGCGAGAACATCGTGCCCCACTCTTATCGACAGACGATGCTCTACCCGCGAGAACATCGTGCCCCACTCTTATCGACAGACGATGCTCTACCCGCGAGAACATCGTGCCCCACTCTTATCGACAGTCGATGCTCTACCCGGGAGAACATCGTGCTCCACTCTTATCGACAGTCGATGCTCTACCCGGGAGAACATCGTGCCCCACTCTTATCGACAGTCGATGCTCTACCCGGGAGAACATCGTGCCCCACTCTTATCGACAGTCGATGCTCTACCCGGGAGAACATCGTGCCCCACTCTTATCGACAGTCGATGCTCTACCCGGGAGAACATCGTGCCCCACTCTTATCGACAGTCGATGCTCTACCCGGGAGAACATCGTGCCCCACTCTTATCGACAGTCGATGCTCTACCCGCGAGAACATCGTGCCCCACTCTTATCGACAGTCGATGCTCTACCCGGGAGAACATCGTGCCCCACTCTTATCGACAGTCGATGCTCTACCCGGGAGAACATCGTGCCCCACTCTTATCGACAGTCGATGCTATACACGCGGATCGAAAGAATTTGCGCACACGCACACACACGCACGAACGCACGCACATACACGCACACACGCACGCGCGCAGACACACACGCACACACACAGGTCAACTAAATACATGTAATACTTTAATTGACCTTTTAGAGAAATGTTTGACCATTGCAAGTTTGTTACCTTATAATATTATATATATATGTGTGTGTGTGTGTGCGTGTGCGTGTGCGTGCGTGCGTGCGTGTGTGCGTGTGTGCGTGCGTGTGTGTGTGTCTGTGACCGATTGACGACGTGGTTCGTCTGTCTCACTCGTCACCGCCGCGTCACAACTCGCAACACTGGGCGCCAGCGTCAATCACATCTCTAGGTGTGTTGGTGACGAGAGTTTTGTCGAACGATCAATAGTGCATCATTGAGAGCTGTTGACCGTCGTCTCGGTGCATGTGACCACGGGGCTGGAGAGAGAAGAGGAACTAACGACAGGATACAAGACACGTACATCTGCCGATGCGGTGCCGGGGCGCCATGCGATATACATTTCTTGTTGCACCTGTCCGAGGGCCACGGCACACGCTGGCGAGCTCTCGCAGGCAAAGTAACGTTCCGTCGCGTCTCTCGCCGACGCTCATAGCTGCTTCCAGGGCAGATCGAATTACTGGACGCGTGTAAGGTTTCTAATTCCGTCGAGATCAGATGGAAAGTGACACAGAATCGTCCTGACAAATTCGCGTTGCTCGTCCGCGCTATCGCGTTCACATGCAAGACGCACATGGATATACCAGCATTAAGTTTGTAAACCGACCTGAGGTAAATACGTGCACGTCTGCACTGCGGAAACGCTGGCACCGTCCGATCGTCGTTCCAGTTTCATATATACCTTCTGGGTAACGGATCGTTGAGTTTCACGCGTGGCTGCCGCCGCTGCCGCCGTTGGACGAATCCGTCTCAACGATGTTCGCTCGCAAGGGAACTGTGGTTCGGAAGAAGCGGCGGTCGCTTTCGCGTTGCCAGGCAAGTCGACGTCGCTCAGTCTCCCAGCCGGGGTCAGCCATCCCGCTGTCGACCCCGACGGCGTGGGCCGGGTCGCCGGGTGCCGCTCCCGTGAGAACCCAACGCTCCAGCAGCCAGTCGTCTAATGGTCGGCTCTCTATCTATGACACCTTCGTCCAACTTAAGGTGAGGCTCTGTCGTGTGGATATGGTCAAGCCACACGCGAATGTGGTGGACTGTAACGAGATGTGTGTTTATTGTGTTAGTTATTACAAAGGACTCCGATTAACACAGGTGTTCCCAACCTTGCTTCTCGCCGCGCACTCCATTAGTTCACAAACATTTAGCCGACATAGTGACATACCATGTACAGGTCGAGGCGAAATATTCAACACTTCGTTCAGTGATTTAGACTTTACTAAACTGTGGACTTTCCGTGTGGCTACGTCGCAGACGGCGCGCTGTGAGGAGCGATGGACGTGACGGTAAGAGAACTTGTCGATATGTGTCATGATGTTGCTACTTTTGGTGACCTTTCATTACCCAGTATGTTACGCCTGCAGTTTCAACACGAAATCTAGGAGTTATTTTTGATGACAACTTCAATTTCAGACATCATATTTCTCAAATTTGTCGATGCTGTTATTATCATATTCGTAATTTACGACGTATTAATCGGTATTTGTATCTTTCTGGACAAAAACTAGTACAACTGCGCTTGTTTCTAGAAGACGTACTAGACTATACAGTTTCATAATACTGCCCTTGAGGATGTCACAAGGTTACAACGTGTACAGAATTGCTTAGCTAGGGTTGTGGTTCGCTCTCCGCGTTTTGTTCACTCTGTGCCATTTCTGAAGACTTTGCATAGACTTCCTGTCTCATATCGTATAAGTTTAAGTTCTCTACCATTATGCACCATACATTTTCATATAACCAACCAACTTATGTACAGACATTGCTTACTCCTGTAAGAAAACCTATCCAGCTTAGCTCATCTAGTTCTGACTTACTTTTTGTTTCTAGAGTCAATACTAATATTGGAACTAGAGCTTTTTTTGTTGCTGTACCAACTCTTTAAAATGTGGTCCGTCTTAGTGTTAGATCAGTTGAAAATATTACACAATTCCGCCGTCATTTAATAAAAATTATCTTTACAACCATGCTTATCCAGCGTGGCTCCCTGGCGTATCGAACCATCTGTTGACAACCTGTTTGTCTTGATGCGCCTCTGAGCTTGGTTTCCAAGGAATTAGGTGCAATAGAAGTTATCTTATTTATGATGGTCATCGTCGTCGAAATGATGAAATCCGTAATCCTGTTTGATGATGATGCTAGCAGTACTTAAACAGTAATTATCATCGTGGTAACAATGTAGCGGTTGTTATTACTGTTGTTATAAAAATGACAGTAATTACTATCATTATAACGACATTATATTATCATTATAACGACTGGCGATACAATCAAAATCAATACTTTATTGTCCCTTGGGAGGAAATTCATTTGGAGTGTAGCGGCATATTAAAACAAATAAAACAAATGTACATGCAATATAAAAATGTAAACATAAAAAAGTAATAAAAGTTACATCGGTTAAATAAATAAATAAGTTAAAAATACTTAAATATGTTAAATAAGCTAAATAAATACAAAAGTTTATTTTTAAAAGTTAAATCATCTAACGATACTACACCTAAAGCATGCATGGTTGTCATTAAAGCAATTGTACCTTATAGTAATGCTTCATTTGTTTTATTTAATCGCGTCGATGAATGTCCTGTAACTCAATGTCGCATCCGTTACGCCGTCTGACCCCGTTTGTGATTCCGAGTGAACTGCGCATAAGAGAGAAAAAATATGAATAAAACAAGCACGAACATCACATCGGACATGTCCCGAGACAATTTGACCACGTTCTTCTACAACGTCTGCCCTCGCTGTTGGACTACTTCACCGTTCCATTTGGCTCCGTCAGAAGCTGATAGACACATCATAGTCTTACTATATGCTAATAAACGATCTGGTGTGATTTATTATTCTTCATTAACCCGTTTCCACCTACTGCAGGGACAAGACTTCTCCTACTGCGTGCGAGTAATCTCGACAATCTATCATTTACTTCGGGGCGAGCCAAATGCTCGGTCCAGCCCCATGTATTGCGTATTGCTGCTTTGCGGCTTTATGACGTAATCTGGACTACTTCTATCTGCTCTAAGTAGACTGTGGTCTTCTTTTCCATATTTTATTTATGCTTTGTTCCACGTGTCGTAGCTGATACAATGCATAACTTGACATGTTCGTGGACATAATATCTAAATACCACATACACATCACACACACACACACACACACACACACACACACACACACACACACACACACACACACACACACACACACACACACACACACACACACACACACACATACACACACACATACACACACACACACACACACACACACATACACACACACATACACACACACACACACACACACATCACACACACACATCACACACACACACACACACACACACACACACATCACACACACACACACACACACACATACATACATACATACATACATACATACACATCACACACACACACACACACACACACACACACACACACACACACACACACACACATACATACATACACATCACACACACACACACACACACACACACACACACACACACACACACACACACACACACACACACATACACACACACACACACACACACACACACACACACACACATACACATCACACACACACACATACAAATCACACACACACACATATACACACACACACATCACACTCACACGCACACACGTCGCATACACTCACATATGTGCCTCAATTGCAACCAATTGTAATATCATGCAGTGCCAACGTAATTTTTTTCATTATTGAAGCATGGATGCCGTAGTTGAAGCGATAAGGAACAAACACGTGTCGAATTTGTCGTGTAATGTTCGCATTATTCTACGACCTTTAGCGTGTGTGGTGTCGTAATCACGTGCCACAGGTGTACCGTGATCGCGGATTCCATTACGGAGCAGTTCGCATTAGCAAACGAGGTTTCCGACGCAGCTAGATGTAATACGCGCCGTCTGTCGTGTCCAGCCGAGCTGAATGCTCATGTTAATCCACTGGCGCCGGCACCCTGAGCGACTACCCAGGCGGCATTGCCGCACGGACCGGTGTCCTCCCCCGGGCCGGCGAGGCATGTCAGACTGCACAATGTCATTGCTAGTCCGTGTAGCAATGCAGAAATGAAAGTTGATCATCGTCATCACTTTCATTACATTCTGAGCCTATTTCATGCGTAGGCGATCTACTTCCTCCGTTTAACTCGATCACGGGTCTCAGTCCCCCCACAATATTTTCAAAAAGGGTTGTGCATTTTGTGGTTTAACTTTTGTTGGTGGGGGCTGGCGATAAGATTAGCCCCCCACCCGTATGTGTTGCGTCAATTAGAGGTTTTCCGGGGAGTTTGAAGGTGGGTGGGGCGCAAATCGAGGTCTTAGCCTGAGAAGCTTCAAAAATGTTTAACACCGCGGCTATTTTTTTTCAACAGCACACAGCAACCCCCCCCCCCCCCTCCGCTTTCCGATGTCATCAGTCGAGCCGACAGCGGAGAGCGGAGCGGTGCTCAAGCTCTGGTTCAACCCGTCCAATATTAATTTCGTTAACTCAGATGTCTATCAACACTTATGTTATAGTATTTCCTAATCAACCGTTGAGGGTTTCGATTCTTTGCTGAACTTTGCTTCATTTCCCGTTGTCACCAGATGTCCTGCCACCACAAGACAATGTCAACGGGTTCATTGTCCACTCGCCATGTGGTGTTTCTTGCTAAAAAAATGCCACCCCTGAGAGGTTCGCATATGTAAGACAGGAAGCAGAAACCCTTAAGACACGCAAACAAATCTGTATGTTTACCTACTTCCGCTGGTTTTCGGCGCATGCTTAAGAGGAGCTCGCCGTGCAGACTGGAAAAAAAAGATTAGATCTCGCGAGACATTGGTGCACATGATGCGAAACTATTCGCGAGAGTAGTTCTTCGGGCGTGCATTGAACTGACAATCAGACACTACCCGAGTTTGCGATGTGAGAATAGCAAACTCGAGCGCCGTAAACCGTAAGAGAAAATAACACTGCTCAAAAATCAATTAACCCTGCAGTCAGATAGACAGTCAAATTAGAGAAAAAAAATCTTAAATTGATTAACCGTATTCCCATCGTACTCCCATTGGCCCGAAAATGGACCGCGTAGTAGAAAAAGAAGAATTGGTACCTATGGAAGCGGTGGGTGGCAATCATGTTAAGCCTTGTTAAAGGCGCTACCTGCCACGAGAGGACTCACTGCGTCGCACAGTTAGTTAATCTACCGGTGAAGCTGGCGCTGTGATTGTTTCGTTATTAGTCTGGGTGGAGTTCCGCTGACCTAGACTCTCGGGTGGGAGACCGTCAATTGTGACGGTGTCATTTGTAATTATTTCCGCAGCTACACGGCAGCTCGGGTTCCCTGTCGGTTGTTTTTCTGGTTCCATTGATCTCTTCAGTCGGTCAATATTTCCATCTATTATGAAACTATTGTAATTCTCTTTTTTATATCGTCATGTGTACATTAGTCCGCCTCTTTCAGCAAAGGTAGTTTGGCGCTCTACACTTGTAACAGTAATTAAAAGTTGGCGTATTAATATAATATGTTACACTAGCATCATTATTAGTATTAATATTATGATTGTCATTATTATTATTATTGGATCGAATGATATGATCACGAAATTGGAAAAACTACTACTACTATACAGTATTTTACAAATATCCGACATGTACATTACATGACGACGGAATGCTCCTTGAAAGTATGTATTTGTTCGCATGCGTATACATATGCGTGTGTGCATGAGTGTGTACAGGCATGTGTGTTTACGTGCGGATACACGGCCGTGTGTGTAGTTCGGCGTGTCAGCAATCACTCATAGCACCGTTCGAGGTTGTATCACTGTCAGCGAGCGTGTTTGATCATCGGAGTGCATGCACGCCTGCATATTTGATCGCTGAAATGCACGCACATTTGGGTGCCTCGATACCAACTGTACTAATGTCGAAAACGATACAGCAGTACATTGCGTGTTGTAATATAGGAGAGAAACTCGCACGATATACTAATCCACTATCGCCTTACAGGCATGCCGTTCAGACCATCGCGCCTGGACAACGTCTGACACACTATCCGGCGTATGTGTGACCTCTGTGACGTCATTAGTCGTGATCGTTGAGTGTAACGAGAAGCCTTATGAGAGGGCATCATCACTTGGTACGTCGTGCTCATTAATTAGACTTACGGCGCACCCGAGAGAACCGTTGTGGGCGTGACGTCGTCGTATGACCCAACGCGCGGGGCGAGGTGGCGTAGTCATTAGAACAGCCATGTTTTTTTCAATCGAGAGAGCAACGGTTCGAAACCTCTTGCAACCGTTTCGATCATTTGGCAATTGTGATCACTACACCTTGCTTTTGTTCACTCGGATGAATACACGAATACCTGGCTACATGCAGTGGTTGATTGTTGTGAAAGAATCGTTTTCGCGCAGCAACTGCAACGTGGCTGAATGCTTCCCAGAGCAGTCGAGTGTTTGAGTGAACAGTTTTGCCAGGGGTGAAGAGCGAAGTGCCTTGAGCACCTGACTGATGAATGCCGTTTTTATACAAACTTACCTTTACCTTTACCTTTACCTTTACACCAAACAGTAAAAAGCAACCGTTAAACTAACGTAAGTTTTTGACTTGCCACTAGCAACGCACGTTAGCTGTTATGTAAAGATATTGACACATTTATTAAAATATAGACAAAACGGGACCCGACACGCCGCTTTGAAAAGCTTCACAAGATTACGGAGAACTCTTCATCATAATTCAAGCTGTGCGTTACCATGAACTGGTTAAAGCCAACAACTGCATGGGACTGACTATTTCCAATGTTATAGTCCAGTCTTTTTAGCATATGACCATGATCTATGATATGATCAGCTGCATCAACAAGAAGATGTGCTCGTATTGCGAGCGATATGGGTTTCCCTGTCACGATCTGTTCAACTGCTTTAGGGGCGTACTCAAGTTCCATTAGTTCCTTTAGTCCCAACTATCAGATGTACCAAAGAAAACTCAATTTTGTGTGAAAACCACCAAGGCGCAAGACAATTCTATGCAGGTCACTTCCTACAGGTTCGCTGATTATAATCATGAGGGCTTTCCACCAAAGAGGCTGGTCAAACGTGATGACCGGGGTAACACCATGGCATCGAGCATGCTCACACACAAACACTGATTCTGAAATGGAATCTGAAGCATTCCGCTTCAGATTCCATTTCATGGTAGGAGGGATATGACACAGTCGACGTTTTGACTGTTTTGATATAATCCCGAATGAGTTTTCCAGCAGTTTCTATAATGTATATTTTCTTCATTTCAATGTCAACCTTTTCACGTGTATGAAATTCCTGAAGGACAGCGTCTTCGGTGCTTTTGAACGTGACTACATTTGCCTTTCCATTGATCCAAGTGATTATTATCTTGGTCCCAAAATAATTCTCGAACTTTGCCCTCATGTGAGTTTCTCCATATGGTTCACTTTCTGAGTCGATCATAAACATCAGCATTTTTCTAGCTAGATCATTGGTAGTAATCTCATCATCATAATTTTCTTCCATAAATTTGACAACCTTGATGAATGCATTTGTTTTTCTTCGTCAGTTGGTCGTCCGATTTTCTACATCTTTGTACGTCGCTTTCATACTTCTTTGGGATGTCTTTCGTTGTCCGGAAAGTTATGCTGCATGCTTGATGGTACATGACACCAGCAGCAGGCAAATCATGCACATGTAACAACCTTGCTTGCACAGAGTCGGACCATGCATCATGTCTTTCATGACATCTCAATAAAACATTATCTTTGAAGGCGATGGTTCGTATTGGAACAGCATCAGATTTTGTTCTCTTCCTACCACACTTGGGTTCTTGGCCACAGAAAACTGAACTGTCCTTCTGCCGATCATAGGACACACGCATTAGTGTATATCCGAAAGTATTGGAGAAGGTTGTTGCACATCGACTCCATGAACACATTTATTCACAGCATTTATCAAATGATCTACAACCTGCATATAAGCGATTTCATTCAACTGAGACGGCTTTTCTTAAAATACACAATGACATTGTATGCAATATGGATAATAGCAAATTGACTGGTCTCACCTTACTAGATCTATCAGCTGTTTTTGATACAATAGATCACGACATTCTTTTACATCGCCTTAATAGACATTTTGGTGTATCTGGCACGGCTCTTCAGTGGTTTAGTTCATATTTTTCAGACCGATACCAAAGCATTAACATATCTGGCTCATTGTCTTGTCCAGAACATCTTCCATTTGGTGTCCCACAAGGTTCTGTCCTTGGCCCTGTTCTGTTTAGCTTATACACTACATCCCTTAGTCGAGTCATAACTAATCATAATATAAATCATCACTTGTATGCTGACGACACACAGGTGTATATATCACTTTCACCAACTGTCACACAGACATCTCTATCAGCTTTAAAAGACTGTCTCACCGACATCTTGCTGTGGGTGGAAGCAAATAAATTGAAACTAAATCCAGATAAAACTGATCTAATTATTATTGGCACAAAGCAACAACAAAACAAGGTTGTTAACTACTTTCCAGTTAAATTGCTTGGTAATGATACATTACCATCAGATACTGTTCGTAATTTAGGTGTTATCTTTGACAGCGATTTCAGCTTTAAGCAGAACTCAAGTATGTAAATTCTGTTTCTACCATATACGTGATTTCCGCCGGCGTCATTTGTCTTTACCTACTGCTAAAACAATATCAGTATATTTAATTAGCAGTCGCCTTGACTACTGCAACTCATTCCTAACCGATATTGCTCAAAAGGACTTAGCTAAACTCCAACGTGTATAGAATTGTTTAGCACGTGTAGTACTAAAAGCACCTCGTTTCTCACCATCTCTGCCCCTACTCAGACAGTTGCATTGGCGTCCAGCGACATATCGAGTACATTTCATATTAGCCACTATCACATATCGTACCCTTTCTACGCAACACCCATCCTGTTTGTTTGGTCTCCTTCGTTTTTCCGATATCCCCAGGAATCTCAGATCATCTGTTTCACAACGACTTTTTGTTCCGAAAACTAAGCTTAATATCGGCAAACGTGCTTTTTCTGTAGCTGCACCCAAAATCTGGAATCAACTCCCTATCGCTTTAAAATCATCTGAGACTATATCAATCAATCAATCAATCAATCAATCAATCAATCTTTATTTCAGACAAAAAAGCATACATGTAATATGCACTATGTCCATAGTAAAAAAGTAAAAATAAAAAGTTTATTATAGTGTATATATTGCACTAATCCACTTCCTGCGCAATACAGAGGTCGTATAAACATC
Source organism: Escarpia spicata (assembly GCA_963995525.1). Classification (NCBI taxonomy): domain Eukaryota; kingdom Metazoa; phylum Annelida; class Polychaeta; order Sabellida; family Siboglinidae; genus Escarpia; species Escarpia spicata. The sequence goes on from OZ023215.1 coordinate 35,475,982, forward strand.
ACTGTGTATAATACTCTCAACAATGTTGTTCGTCGATGCAGATATTCTGCTCATAAGACTGAACATGCATTTTCTAAATCTAGTATTGCAACAGTCCGTGTCAGAACTAACAAACATTAGGCTAGCACTACACCTCATAGATAGGCTGTGCATAATTCTAAATGCATTGTTATAGGAAACAATAAAGTGCTGCATAGCGGCTTTTCTATAATTAGCCCATAAGGAACATAAATACACATTACTACAATATGATGTGAACAGTTTGTTCTTCACCTTTACTGAACAAAAGTGAAAATTCCTGAGTAGAATATTGCTTCTGCCGTACAAACTCCTTTCTTGGGATTTCATATCCGTTTCATCTGACAGATCATTACAGATTATATGGCCAAGATATTTGTATGCCTTCGTTGTATTCAGAACTGCATCACCAAGCTTAATAGCTACTTCAAAACCGGTTTGTCTTGTGTCAAAAAACATTAACTGCGACTTTACTCTGTTAAACAATATGTCGTTGTCACATCCATAATTGTATGATACATCTAGCAGTCTTTGCAACCCCTTAGCCGATGGAGCCAGTAGTACAATGTCATCAGCATACATAAGGTGATTAACAGTTGTATCACCACAATAGCATCCGATGGGTAGTTTCATCAGTAGCAAACTCAAATCATTCATGTATAAATTAAATAAGAAAGGAGATAGCATACCCCCTTGTTTAACTCCATTAGTCACAGAGAAGAAGTTGGAAATACCGAACCCCATTTAACACACATAGCCTGATTACAGTACCACTGACATATCACTTTAATTAAATATTTAGACACTCCAAGCTTAAGTAGCTTCGTAAATAATGTTGTGTGATTCACCCTGTCAAATGCCTTGGAGGCATCAAGGAAGGCAACATACATGCATGACCCATGATTAGTGTAATATCGAAGGAGCTCCTTTAACACAAATACACACATTTCTGTCCCATGTTTGGGTTTGAACCCAAATTGGTTACTTGTAGTTCGTAGATGACTTTGCATCCGATTATACAGTATTTTTTCCACTATAAATACCTTCCGTAAAAAACTATACTTATTTATTTTAAATTGCTTTCCCACCCTAACCTTCGGCGGTCCCTTGCTCTAATGACGACTCTTGCTTGTCCCTGTTAACGATTTTGCCCAATGATTTTTGTATGTTGCGCCTCTGAGCTCAGATTCCCGGGGATTTAGGCGCTATAGAAGTTTGTCATTATTAGTATTATATGTATTATATATTATCACCAACAGAACAGCTAATGTAATAAATTATTCAAGTTTCGTCTGCATATGGGAAGCGACTCGACCGAACGACGCAAACCATTTCTGGTTGCTCTTAGATGTTTTTCAAATTTTGCATGCGTGATCGATTTTAATATATTTACAATTCAGTAGCATGTCTGTTCTTATAAGATATAACTTCAACTTTTAATAACAGTATATGACCAGTCTATCAACTTACCTCACCGAAAATAGGTACCTAGATATAACATAGCACGATTTGGCCGTGGCTCCGGGGGGGGGGGGCATCTTAACATTCAAAGGGAGTTTCATTTATTTTCAAAATATTCATATTAAACTACTATTACCCAATACCTGGCTGATTCAATGCACATGATAATGTTTCTAACATTTTCTAGGAAGAGAGGACAGAAAGGAAACACACCCAGAATGACGCGTTGTATACGATCAAAAAACCTTCTGTTACACAAGACTTTCGGTGTGGAATTTGGTAGGCATGTACTGCAATCCAAACACAAACTTGCTCTCGAGTTTACCGTTGTTCGTCACACTGTCTCAGCGCTATTCGAGTCTATCTATCAGATGTCCATTTGCGCTGCGAAAAGGCTGTTCATTTCCTTCGTACCACAATTTATGCTCCCTTCGGTCATGTTCTTAATGCACTTGTCTACGACCTGTTTGTGCCGCATTTAGTGCGCAATTATATGAGTTATTACAAAATAATGTAGTTTCTCTCACATACCAACAGTGCAATTTTCGCAGGTAAATTAATTGTTGTATTCGCGGGTGGTGTAACACGCTTGAAATATGCGACGCCGTCGTCTCTTTCGTATGATTATCGAAAATGAAGCTATAATACCAGGTTTTTGAGTCGATATTCGCGGAACCAAAGTGCGACCTGGTCTACGTCTGCTCTTCTTGGCGGGGGTGTTGTTTATCGCTGGCGTTCGCTAGTTATAAAGTGAGTGTTAGACCGGCTTAGCGGCCAGTCGTTTTTCCTCATAGCCACGCCGTCTTTTCGTCAGCTAAGTACATACAGTCGATGTTACAGTAAATCTCCCCGAATATCTCTCAAGGGAAGAGATTTGTAGGGAGCAGATACTATCACGTCGGCAACAACGAGTGTGATTATTCGTAGAATTGATCGTTTCTTCTTGTTGGTCTATTTCTTTGTATTTGTCGTTTAGATAGATGTGTCTTTCGTTTGAAGTCAACAATGTCAGTGAACTTGTCGTAGTGTTAGAGTGTGAGGCGAAACATTAGGTATGTTGATACATATGTCACTACATTTAGAATTTCATATGGCAAAATGGATGGGTGAGTGCGTGCGTGCGTGCGTGCGTGCGTGCGTGCGTGCGTGAGTGCGTGCGTGAGTGGGTAGGTGGGTGATTAGATAGGTGGGTGCGTGGGTGGGTGGGTGCGTAGGTGGGTGTTTGACATTCGTGGACTTCCGAAAAGCATTTGATACGGTTCATCGTGGCAAGATGATGAAGATTCTTGAGGCCTATGGTGTCCCCAAAGAGCTAGTAACAGCTATTTCCAACATGTACAGGAACATACGTGTACAATCACCGAATGGAGAAACTGAGCTTTTTGATATGACGGCGAGAGTGCTACAGGGTGACACGCTGGCGCCATACCTTTTCGCGATAGCCCTTGACTAGGCACTGCGAGGCGTGCTATCGACGGAAGAGAAGAGGAACTTGGATTCCAGATAACAAGAAGGAAAAGCAAACGTGTTAAACCTGACGTGATCACCGATTTCGAATTTGCCGATGATATTGCGCTACTATCAGAAGTGATCAATCGGGCACAGGAGCCTGTAATGCGAGTGGAAACATCATGTGCAAGGATTGGTTTAATGATCCTAAAAAAAACAAATATATCGCATTCAACCAATTAGGAAACACCAGCATCGTTGCCATGAATTAGGAAACACCAGCATCGTTGCCATGGAAGGAGCTGTTTTAGAGAAGGTTGAAGACTACAAATACCTTGGCTCCTGAGTCTGCACGAAAGACAAAGACATCAAAACCAGGAAGGCAATGGCGTGGAGAGCACTCAATCAACTAAACTAATATCACTCCCACACAAAATCAAGCAGCGACTGTTTATTGTCTGTGCCACTCTATGGATGCGAAACATGGACAATGACGTGACAAACAGCTAGACGGGTGTTATACAAAAATGCTTCAAGCCGCATTTAACATTCATTGGCAACAGCATTTGACAAACATAGAAGTATACAGTGGAATGTGTAAAGTCACTGATAAAATGTGAAGAAGACGATTGAGATTTGTCGGACACTGCTACAGGCGTAAGGATGAAATGGCATCTAAGACCATATTGTGGAAACCGACACATGGAAAACCAAAGCAGGAAGACCAGCAGCAACTTACATCTAAAGACGGAAGAGCTGAAGAAGGCAGTGGCTCTCAAAGAGTGAGTGAGTGAGTGAGTGAGTGAGTGAGTGAGTGAGTGAGTGAGTGAGTGAGTGAGTGAGTGAGTGAGTGAGTGAGTGAGTGAGTGAGTGAGTGAGTGAGTGAGTGAGTGAGTGAGTGAGTGAGTGAGTGAGTGAGTGAGTGAGTGAGTGAGTGAGTGAGTGAGTGAGTGAGTGAGTGAGTGAGTGAGTGAGTGAGTGAGTGAGTGAGTGAGTGAGTGAGTGAGTGAGTGAGTGAGTGAGTGAGTGAGTGAGTGAGTGAGTGAGTGAGTGAGTGAGTGAGTGAGTGAGTGAGTGAGTGAGTGAGTGAGTGAGTGAGTGAGTGAGTGAGTGAGTGAGTGAGTGAGTGAGTGAGTGAGTGAGTGAGTGAGTGAGTGAGTGAGTGAGTGAGTGAGTGAGTGAGTGAGTGAGTGAGTGAGTGAGTGAGTGAGTGAGTGAGTGAGTGAGTGAGTGAGTGAGTGAGTGAGTGAGTGAGTGAGTGAGTGAGTGAGTGAGTGAGTGAGTGAGTGAGTGAGTGAGTGAGTGAGTGAGTGAGTGAGTGAGTGAGTGAGTGAGTGAGTGAGTGAGTGAGTGAGTGAGTGAGTGAGTGAGTGAGTGAGTGAGTGAGTGAGTGAGTGAGTGAGTGAGTGAGTGAGTGAGTGAGTGAGTGAGTGAGTGAGTGAGTGAGTGAGTGAGTGAGTGAGTGAGTGAGTGAGTGAGTGAGTGAGTGAGTGAGTGAGTGAGTGAGTGAGTGAGTGAGTGAGTGAGTGAGTGAGTGAGTGAGTGAGTGAGTGAGTGGGTTGGTGGGTGCGTGGGTGGGTGGGTGTGTGGGTGGGTGGGTGGGTGGGTGGGTGAGGGAGGTAGTGAGTGAGTGAGTGAGTGAGTGAGTGAGTGAGTGAGTGAGTGAGTGAGTGAGTGAGTGAGTGAGTGAGTGAGTGAGTGAGTGAGTGAGTGAGTGAGTGAGTGAGTGAGTGAGTGAGTGAGTGAGTGAGTGAGTGAGTGAGTGAGTGAGTGAGTGAGTGAGTGAGTGAGTGAGTGAGTGAGTGAGTGAGTGAGTGAGTGAGTGAGTGAGTGAGTGAGTGAGTGAGTGAGTGAGTGAGTGAGTGAGTGAGTGAGTGAGTGAGTGAGTGAGTGAGTGAGTGAGTGAGTGAGTGAGTGAGTGAGTGAGTGAGTGAGTGAGTGAGTGAGTGAGTGAGTGAGTGAGTGAGTGAGTGAGTGAGTGAGTGAGTGAGTGAGTGAGTGAGTGAGTGAGTGAGTGAGTGAGTGAGTGAGTGAGTGAGTGAGTGAGTGAGTGAGTGAGTGAGTGAGTGAGTGAGTGAGTGAGTGAGTGAGTGAGTGAGTGAGTGAGTGAGTGAGTGAGTGAGTGAGTGAGTGAGTGAGTGAGTGAGTGAGTGAGTGAGTGAGTGAGTGAGTGAGTGAGTGAGTGAGTGAGTGAGTGAGTGAGTGAGTGAGTGAGTGAGTGAGTGAGTGAGTGAGTGAGTGAGTGAGTGAGTGAGTGAGTGAGTGAGTGAGTGAGTGAGTGAGTGAGTGAGTGAGTGAGTGAGTGAGTGAGTGAGTGAGTGAGTGAGTGAGTGAGTGAGTGAGTGAGTGAGTGAGTGAGTGAGTGAGTGAGTGAGTGAGTGAGTGAGTGAGTGAGTGAGTGAGTGAGTGAGTGAGTGAGTGAGTGAGTGAGTGAGTGAGTGAGTGAGTGAGTGAGTGAGTGAGTGAGTGAGTGAGTGAGTGAGTGAGTGAGTGAGTGAGTGAGTGAGTGAGTGAGTGAGTGAGTGAGTGAGTGAGTGAGTGAGTGAGTGAGTGAGTGAGTGAGTGAGTGAGTGAGTGAGTGAGTGAGTGAGTGAGTGAGTGAGTGAGTGAGTGAGTGAGTGAGTGAGTGAGTGAGTGAGTGAGTGAGTGAGTGAGTGAGTGAGTGAGTGAGTGAGTGAGTGAGTGAGTGAGTGAGTGAGTGAGTGAGTGAGTGAGTGAGTGAGTGAGTGAGTGAGTGAGTGAGTGAGTGAGTGAGTGAGTGAGTGAGTGAGTGAGTGAGTGAGTGAGTGAGTGAGTGAGTGAGTGAGTGAGTGAGTGAGTGAGTGAGTGAGTGAGTGAGTGAGTGAGTGAGTGAGTGAGTGAGTGAGTGAGTGAGTGAGTGAGTGAGTGAGTGAGTGAGTGAGTGAGTGAGTGAGTGAGTGAGTGAGTGAGTGAGTGAGTGAGTGAGTGAGTGAGTGAGTGAGTGAGTGAGTGAGTGAGTGAGTGAGTGAGTGAGTGAGTGAGTGAGTGAGTGAGTGAGTGAGTGAGTGAGTGAGTGAGTGAGTGAGTGAGTGAGTGAGTGAGTGAGTGAGTGAGTGAGTGAGTGAGTGAGTGAGTGAGTGAGTGAGTGAGTGAGTGAGTGAGTGAGTGAGTGAGTGAGTGAGTGAGTGAGTGAGTGAGTGAGTGAGTGATTGTGTGCAAGGGTAGATAAAATTGTATCTGGGTTGTGGGCATTAGTAAGGCGTGGCAAGCTGGATAGTCCCTTCATTCATTCTAACAGTGGTTTCAGACAACCAAGAAATTGCTGAAGAGCAGCCTAAAGAAACTGTCCACAGAGTGTAATAATAACTACCTTATAACCCATTCGTGGAGCAGCACTACACGGCAACATCATCACTATACAACTAGCTTATAACCCACTCGTGGAGCAGCACTACACGGCAACATCATCACTATACAACTAGCTTATAACCCATTCGTGGAGCAGCACTACACGGCAACATCTTCACTATACAACTAGCTTATAACCCACTCGTGGAGCCGCACTACACGGCAACATCATCACTATACAACTAGCTTATAACCCACTCGTGGAGCAGCACTACACGGCAACATCATCACTATACAACTAGCTTATAACCCACTCGTGGAGCAGCACTACACGGCAACATCATCACTATACAACTAGCTTATAACCCACTCGTGGAGCAGCACTACACGGCAACATCATCACTATACAACTAGCTTATAACCCACTCGTGGAGCAGCACTACACGGCAACATCATCACTATACAACTACCTTATAACCCACTCGTGGAGCAGCATTACACGGAAACATCATCACTATACAACTAGCTTATAACCCACTCGTGGAGCAGCACTACACGGCAACATCATCACTATACAACTAGCTTATAACCCACTCGTGGAGCAGCACTACACGGCAACATCATCACTATACAACTACCTTATAACCCACTCGTGGAGCAGCACTACACGGCAACATCATCACTATACAACTACCTTATAACCCACTCGTGGAGCAGCACTACACGGCAATATCATCACTATACAACTAGCTTATAACCCATTCGTGGAGCAGCACTACACGGCAACATCATCACTATACAACTACCTTATAACCCACTCGTGGAGCAGCACTACACGGCAACATCATCACTATACAACTACCTTATAACCCATTCGTGGAGCAGCACTACACGGTAATATATACTCAGCAACGAACGATTTAGGTTGGACCAAAATGTTAACAAAGCTTTCTCACCAGAAATGGGTTCGTTGGTGGTATATCTCACCACCAGAAAAACCCACCCGAATACACTCATGCAAAACCTCTTTTTTGGCTCAAATCCAAGATGGCCGACATTATACAGGATCTAATATTCAAATGGACCTAATTTTTGGACTAAGCAACATAAAACACGTTTGAGGTGTCATTTCCAACTAACTTTAGAATGTCCATTCGTTTGGTGACACTTGGGGGGGGGGGTTGTTAGAGGTCAAGGTCATGCGTTAAGGTCAAGGTCAAGACAAAATTTGATTAAATAATCTGGAAATAAGCTGGATTCGGACCAAAGTGGCATGACTTTGCAACGAACTGACGTTACACATTTATGTGTCACTGCAACCAAGTTTACTATGCCTAATCATTTAAACCACATTTTATAGGTGATTATAGTTCAAAGTCACGTTCCAATGTCAATATATGCATATTGTATGTTTACAACCCTGTATGATCCTGATCAACATCCCGGTCATCATCATCCTGGCTCTCCACTTGTGTCACATTCATGCATGTGATGCCCTAGCACTGGCCACATGCTGGTGTGCACTGCAATCCATTCATATGGCAGGTGCATGTTTTCGTATCGCAGTGACCACCGCAATTGCATCGAATTACCGCCCTGGTGCTGCAGGCTGAGACATTCTCATAGGCTCGAGACCACCAGAAGATGCTACCCAACCCCAAAGCTCAGGGGAGATATCGTTGACACGCCATCCCTGCACCTGATGATAAGTGCTATGGCTATGGAAGGCAGCTGCATCATTCGTTGGCGGAAGCTTCTCTGGAGACACGTATTGTGTAGAAGTAGCTACCGTCAGCAGAAACTTCGCCACCCGTGCGGAGGTTAGGCTTAGTGGTGTGGTGCACCCGAACATCACCAGAAGGGCATCTTCTCCTGCCTTTTCGATGTCCTCTTTCGAGGAAGATGGAGACATGAAGACGGAGATGGACATTCGTGGAGCAGCACTACACGGCAATATCATCACTATACAACTAGCTTATACCCATTCGTGGAGCAGTACTACACGGCAATATTATCACTATACAACTAGCTTATACCCATTCGTGGAGCAGCACTACAAGGCAATATTATCACTATACAACTAGCTTATACCCATTCGTGGAGCAGCACTACACGGCAATATTATCACTATACAACTAACTTATACCGATTCGTGGAGCAGCACTACACGGCAATATCATCACTATACAACTAACTTACACCCATTCGTGGAGCAGCACTACACGGCAACATCATCACTATACAACTAGCTTATACCCATTCGTGGAGCAGCACTACACGGCAACATCATCACTATACAACTAACTTATACCCATTCGTGGAGCAGCACTACACGGCAACATCATCACTATACAACTAGCTTATACCCATTCGTGGAGCAGCACTACACGGCAACATCATCACTTTACAACTAACTTATACCCATTCATGGAGCAGCACTACACGGCAATATCATCACTATACAACTAACTTACACCCATTCGTGGAGCAGCACTACACGGCAACATCATCACTATACAACTAGCTTATACCCATTCGTGGAGCAGCACTACACGGCAGTATCATCACTATACAATAGCCTCGTGTTTGCTGACTATGTTTGCCAATAGGGCCTGTAAGTCTCGCGCCTCGTTTTCGATCTGGAGTCATCTAGCGACATCGACTCCAGTTACGCCAGCTTAAATAATGGCAAAATAATAAGAATGTTCATGGTAATCGTGCGCCTTAATCGAATTGTTATCGCGATTTGACAAGCCATGGTGGCGACTATGACTTTGTCTTTGTTGACAATGACCACAATGCATTATTTCTACCAGTACGACATGTTATTGAACTAATGCATACATTCGCGGTTTTTACGATAAGCGATAATCCATCTTCCATTAACTCCCATGTCTTACATAATTGTTAATCACGTTATGTAATCCGTATGTTGTATTTCATATTTTAATATGCACTGGTTCTTGTTACATTAATTAATTATTATTATCAATTTCATTTAGACCAAAAAAATCGGCTCAAAAACTGATTTCAGTATATAACTGCCGTTGACTGCTGCCTGGCTCTTTATCTGCATTTGTAATTTCCCTAATGTAACACTGAAGTGACAACGCCATAACACAATTAACAAAGCTACAATAAACCGATAAACAAAACGTCAACAACTGTTTCCTGGCTTCCGTAAAGCTAAAATCAATGGGCAATAATTGTGCATGTCGCCAGTCGGTTCCACTCGCGCGGAGTCTCGCCATGCATCGTGACACACGCACAGGCCCTATTACGGCAAGCTAAGTATTTCCAAGTAACCGCAGTGGCGCCCTCTGGGGAGTAGCTTACAAGCAGCAGTAAACACGTAGTGAGTTAATAACTACAAATAAATGTATGCATTAGGTTTTTTTAAGTATCGCCAATCATAGTTCAGAGGCCAATGACCAAAGGAAACGAACGAACCTTAAAAGAGGCGAGTGGAGCGCCACTCCTGGAAGAAGATTCTGCCAGAGAGCCCCAAAACGCATTGATGTATGTATGTGTGCGTGTGTGCGAGCGTGTGTGCGAGCGTGCGTGTATTTACATATTCGACGTGAAAGGTATGATATATGGAATTTCCTTTTTAGAATGTTGCCACAAATGTGATACATCATTGCCGTGAGCGATATGTAGCCAGTTGAGTATCACGGAACTCGGGAAAGGGGTGAAACGATTAAATTAATCATCTATTAGTGTTTCATGATAATATTTAGGGCGCAACAGGTTATAGAGGAAATGTTTATTTTTAATTGCCAACATAGTCATGTCCCAATGCCACCAAACACGACAATGACATAAATAGCGAAACAAGGTGGATACTGGTCCAATAAGAAATGGCTTCTAACAGCTTTACCACGTTATTGAGCCTACGAAACATTTGTTTCGACTACGTTATCACTTGCCTCAGGTGCTTGTGTTGGTCGGCAGCGATAGCGATTGACACGCAGTATTTGGGTAGATCAATATCGCCAGCTGCGAACCATTTACTGTCCACTTAGCAGATGTTTGTCTTTGTCATTGTCTTCTGTTCTCGGTCGTGTTAGCACGTATCATTTCTATTAAAGTGGCGTTGGCGCGATGCCGTGTGTGACACGCTTGGTGTGGACTTGACATATCATACTTAGACTACTGGCGATATGTCAGTATCTATGTGTCCGTCTAGGCGATCATCTTAACAGTTTGGTCGTGCCAGATAACAAGTCGGGTGTTATCACAATTGCACATGATCACACTGGCACAAGTAGTTTTTGGTTATTTCATGAAACGGTTGTAGAATGTTTCGTCAACTCATACAAATAATCAATATGGAAGATGTTGGCAGATGTTGCTACGAACAAGAAGATACTGTTTACGTACGTATGGAATCTTTCCGTCAGTGACATGCTAACCAACCACCAAAATGTTCTGTCACCATTACTGTTTTGTCCTGAAATATTTTCAGAATGAAAACAAAAGAGTTTATCGTTAACCAGGAAATTAAACAATTATCTATCCAAGCTGAAAACTGTCAGACGTTTAAGTCCAGAATGGAAAAACTGATAAGTCAAAGTGACGCTTCTGTGTTGGACACGGCGGACGCAATAGCCAATTTCTGACGTCGAGTTGACAGGCAATATCATACAGGTCCACCAACCGCCTGGCGTACGTAATGACGCTGATGTATCTAATTATCTTCCAATTAGCGGTGATCACGATATGGTATCGTGAGAAGACAGACCTTAGATAAACTATGTATTACCTATGATGCCTTACGTCAAGTAAAGCATCATAGTGTACTACCCACCAGTAGATTCACGCGAGGGTTAATCAGCAGATGTGCAACTATTTACATTCACCCACAAATGGACATGCGGCGTAATCCCACATTCTAAAAACACACAATACACGATTCCTATGGATAAAATACAACAAATCCTGTTTTAATCTGGAATTTTAGACAGTAGCATTAGAGCCTGCGTGATTTTGTCAGGATACCTCCACAAACATGTTATACAAGTGGATTATGCGTAGCGCTGCTGCAAAAAATATACGATTTTATTGCACATCTGGACATGCCGTTTGCGAAGTGAGATGTGGATATTTTAAATAATCGTCACCCGTTTTACCGATTGACTACACACATGTTTGAAACGTTGTTCGATTAATGCGTGTGATTAATTATAATAATTGTTTGCAGCCTTTCCAAATTAAAACCAAACATTCAAGACGTGACCTTGAAAACCTTGTATCACATACAACTGTATAACAATACGTAGTTGATCAGTGTGTATACAATTTAGCATTGTTATTTGACATCATACTGTAGTTAACATTTTATGTGGCAGTCTTGTGGGACGTGGTTATAATAACCAGTGTTGTACACACTTACCAGAGAGCGGAATGAACCATATAATATAAATGTAGTCTTCGTCATTCTTCATGTTCAAAAGATGGTCACACTACACTATTAACGCAGGTATAAACCGCTTCCGCGCTTCCGACTGGCTTTACATCTTTTGTGTCCCAGAAAAACCGAATAGGTTATTCCACAAAGTAGTGTGCAAATGTGGTTTATTGAATTATTGCATGGATATTATGAAAATGACCTCAAATGACTATGCCCTACAGTAACTGCTCCAAATTCATTCGACATCTTAAACCACCGAGTGGCTTACATATTCCACCGACTGTGCTTCCATTAATTAAATTTATTTCACAATGAATATCCGCTGCGCAAGAATCAAACATTCTGAGAGCTAATTTGTTGTTATTGAAAAAGACATTTGTATACAACTTTTCTGTCCACCGGGATAGCGGGATGGATATACGTGGCGCCCTCTGGCGAATACTGGGGCATTAGCTGATCTATGGAGTCTAGGGCTCGCTGCTTGCGCCCTCCATCGGCCAATAAAATGTTAGTTAGCATGTCTGGAATAACCGGATGGAGCTTCGTGCTACACCTCCATGTACAAATGGTTGGTCTGATATGCAAAAGGGTTTCGGCTTAAGGTTATTGGTAAGACTGTGGCTATGGTTGTTGTTCGGCTTCGCGAAACGAAGAAGACCACATTTCATCATTGCCTATTGTTATGTTGGCGAGATATTCTCTTGCTTCGCTTTCTTTTGGCGTCTGCAACTCGTCTTAGTTCATAACACAGCACCCGCTATTGTTTCGCTGTGCCAAGTTTGTCGCTCGCAAGCCGTTCTCTCCCTACAGTCATGGTCCATATTGAAGTTCTTGAGAAATATTCCCAGGGTTTCCTTATATCGTTTCTTTTGTCCCGTTTGCAGCTCAAAATAGAGCACCTTCTTTGGCAGCCTTGTGTCTGGCATTCTGACCACATGGCCAGCCCATCTCATCTGTACCTGCTTCAGCATGGCGTATGCACTTGGCAAGCCTGCCTGGGCGAGCACCTCGGTGTCGGGTACTTTGTCCAGCCACATGATGTTCAGCAACTTTGGCTGACAACTCATGTGAAAGTGGTTGAGCTTTTTGGCATGGCGCTGGTACACAGTCCATGCTTCGCTCGCGTGGAGTAGTGGTGGAGCGACAACCGCTCTGCAGACTTTCAGTTTTGTTCGTATTCCTCTGCGCTCCCAAACTGGGATGTGGAGTCGGCCGAATGCCACCCTTGCTTTGGCAATCATTGCATTGGTTTCTTCATCGTCAATGTGAACAATGCGGGGGAGTATATTCCCAAGGTAGGTGAACTTGTTCACAGCAATCAGGTTTTGATGTTTCAATATTATATCTGGCTCGACGTTGGGCTTTCATGGAGCAGACTGGTACATCACTTCAGTCTTATTTGTGTTTATCGTCAGACCAAAGTTGTCACATGCAGAGGAAAACTGGTCCATACTTCGCTGCATGTCAGGCTGTGATCTGGCATTTAGAGCGCAATCATCGGCAAACAGGAAGTCACTGCTAGGGTTAGATTGAAGGTTAGGATTAGGTTGAAGGTACTTTTAACAAGGTTTACGTAAGGTGTTTACGTGCATCTGCACGTGGAGGGGTAGCATGAAACGCGCTCCGAAATAGCCAGCATTGGGTCGCCAATCCATTTTGTGTTGGTCGCCAAGAGTCTCCAGTGACGTTTCGACTCATCCTTGTATGCTCCATTTGTCCGAACCAGATACATGTGAGACGAACAATTTATGTCATTTCAATGTATTTGAACGCTGTGATACGTTATATAGAGTATATAACACAGACCTTCAACTATCATCTCGCTTGCAGCTGGTATGGACAATTCATATTCTGTTTGATGACGCCAAAAATGTGTCATGCGCACACCGGGCAAAAATCGGTGTCTTTTTCGATTTACTCCATATCGACGTTTTCAAAGTAGCCTACATTTTCACATACACAAATACCGCATTAGTCAGCATGTTCAAGAATGCCATAATAGTAGTGTCTATCGGATTGTCAGTCTCCTTATTATCACAGCATGTTCAAGAATGCCATAATAGTAGTGTCTATCGGATAGTCAGTCTCATTATTATCACAGTATAAGGTAGGCCCTAAAGTAGCACAACAATCGAAATGTTACGGTCTTCCCAACTCCGTCCACCATCTTTCTTTATCATTTGCAGATATTTGGAGCTGGGGCTAGATACGTACTCAGAAAAGTCCAATTAGGATATTGCGTTGAGGGTTTTTTCGGAATATCCTTCTAAAGGTTAGTTAGTCCACTGTTGGTTACATATTTACCCTCTGCGTGGAATCGTTTATATCCCCTGGCATAGACACATAAGGTAGATGAGATCAACGGCTTATATTGTCGCTCCTATAAACACAGGCAACGTGAGGTGAATTGCCTAAGTTACGACGGCTCCAAATTCGTATGTCCAAAAGTATTAAGTAGTCAAAAAGCATTAAATATACAACTTTTCATAATGTGATGGCGGTAGGTGAGGACCTGACATAACGAGCCTAGCGCTCCAGTCGCGAGGGGGAGTGCCCGCGGAAATATATGGAACCACGCCATGACCGGATATTTTTTTCAATCTCAGGGTCTTCTTGTGTTGGTGCATTGTCCAGGTGAAATATTCGTTAGGCAATGCAGTGCGATTCAAAGTGACTAATTAATTTTTAGTACGTGAAATATCGATCTGGTGCATATTTTGCTCTAAAGCGGTAGGCCGTGAGAGATTATCCTCCAAATTAAAAGCATAAGTTCTAACGTCAAAGCGGTACACTTAGCACCTCAGAATAATTTGCCGAGAGTCTCCTCTTTCTACATCGATTAGCCAATGAACGGCGTTGATTTTGTGGTTCCCATGTGGTCAGCAATGTGTTTAATGTTTTGTAGCATAATTAATTTATGTTATGTCTATTTATTTTAAAATTATTAAAAAGAACCGGTGCTGTGTTCCAACCAATAACAAATGCGTATAAGCTGTTAACTTATTATATTATAAACGGTATGTTTCTTATTGTCCATTAGAGGCAAATAAAAGGCATTTTGGGGTGATTTACCTAAAACAATAAATACAAACTTACCAAATCTTAATCAAAATCTTAATCGTAACTTAATCAATCGGGATTGTGTTCCAATGAAAGCTTGATTGCTTTGATAACTAGTCAGATCGACCGAGTTTTGCAATCTGGTATTAGCGTTGTGATTTTTATTATTAAATATAATTTAATTGTTACTTTGTTGACGCAGCAATTCGTTAACTATTGTTGGAACCAGGGACCATTTCACTAACATTCTTAAGAGCTCTTAAGCCCGATTTTACTTAATAAAATCGAGTGTTATAGGAGCGAAAATGAAAAATTGCGTTTCACTAACAATTCATCCTGGATACGGTCCATAAAACGATCCTAAAAATGCAAATTTCTAAGACGACGTTACACCAAATCTTTAACTATCATAAACAGCTAGATGTTACTAACTGCGTTTTAATTTGGGTCCACTTTCACGCAGAGAACCAGTTGTTCGCAGCCAAATAAGTCTTCCAAATGTTAGCGATTATTAATTTGCTAAAGCATGATTTGTTTACCCGACACTGGCGTCGTGACCCGTTGTTGACGGGAAAGGCTATTATTGAAAAGCCCGACTGTTCGAGACCATGACGTCACCCATTTACGTACACTTTCTGTATTTACACGCCGCGCACGAATATAATCAGACACGGCGCTGTTAGCGGGTTAACAAACCGAAAATGGAAGGAAACGGAAAGCTGATTTCCTGCCAGTTTGTGAAATATGTTAGGTTAGGTTTTAGTAAATCGTGTTGATGCCACTTTCGATAGCTCGTTGCATTCTTATTCGAAATTCTTTCCCCTTAGAGAGCAAAGGCTAAAAGCCCTAGTTTTCGGGACCAGTGATACACGGGAGTGAAAATGTTATATTTTCTCATGCGTTGGGAAAATGCATTATTATCGTACTGTGACATTGTTCAGTGTGTGTAGTATATGTAAGGCCTACGATGCTTGCACTAGAAAAATTGTCCCGAATGCGCGGGCTTTTAGCCTCTCCTCCTATAGCAAAGGCTAAAAGTCCGAGTGTTCGTGACCAGTGTCACACGGGACTGGACCGCACAACAGAATAATGCACATATATGTAGCGTGCTTAACACAAAATGTCTTAAATTACTATTTGGTTAATGTAATATGGCTGTGACACATGTAAAGTTTCTCTAATTGTTTGTCCATTTAGGAACTATTTTCTACTGTGGCGCTTCACATCGCCATGTGAGTGATAAATATAACATTACGCGGTACACATTTTGCGGTTGACGTCAAGGTCTCTAATGGTGGGTTTTTTAGACCCACCCTTCGTTGACGTGTGCGTAGCGGTTTGCGGTTTCGCGAAGGTCAAGGTTGTTGTGACATTTGTTAATTAATTTTGAGCAAAGTTTAAGCTGTATCTAACTTAACCTGCGCACTACTGCTCTTCATATTACTGTACTCGACGGCACAATTTCGGTTTAAGTTGTTGGCGCTCCCTACTCTCTTGTAAACTGAAAATAGTCAACAACGACGCTGCCGTCAAAACACTGCACCGTGTGTGACGCGGAAATATTGGCCTCTGTATGTCGGCGGTTTCTGTAAGATTTCGTTTTAATTCTTCGCACAGTGAACCAAAAAAGTCATATGTTGTTGACACGTGGTTGTTGACACGTGGTTGTTGACACGTGGTTGTTGACACGTGGTTGTTGACACGTGGTTGTTGACACGTGGTTGTTGGGCCGTCTTTTCGAACACTTTTTTGACAACAGTTCAATCTATTTTGCCAAATTGTGCCAAACGTGTAGATTATTGACTATCACGATGGAAATGTCGCTCTTTGCCTTAACTTAAGGGTAATTTAACGATCACGTAGGTGAAACGCATTTTTTTAATACTCCTTGATTTTTCCGTCATATTTTGTTCTAGGGTGGATTAAGAGCTTAATATGTTAGTGAAATGGCCCCCTGGACCCGGTTGTTAACTACTATTTCGCTCTCAAAATGGGCATTTACAAATGTAGTGTTATTTTATCCACCAGAGGCGCCACTGGTTATTTCAAGTAGTCTAGAGGCACTCCACTACATAGTTTGTTTGTAATGTTCCCGCGTAAAGTTGGAATACAACATACGCCGATTTTAACCTGATCTTTAATATTGAATCTGCCCCACATTACTGTTGTGTATGATCTCAACAATGCAGTATGGGTCAGAATATGTCTGTGCACATATTTGAATAAAAACTCTTCTGCTAGACGTGTTGTAATTACTAGCAACTTAAGGCTATTCCTTGTTTACGCGTTAAAATGAATGGGATCTTCTCATATGTCTTATATCTACTTCAGCCGCGCCTAAAGGATGAGTACGTCACAAATGCAAAAAAGTTTAGATTTAAGGTTAAACTCAACTCGTGCCAGAACTGTTAAAAGGGGAACAAAAGGCAATTGTGTTGGTCTATACCCTAAACAAGATATTACAGTCTAACCATTGGCAACTACATGTATACAAATATGCCGACTCATATGTTGTTTTCTCGTATTCCCTTCGATTCAAAGTTAAACTTGCAACACCTGTAGTAATGGCGTACAGTGCGCCATGCGGACGTAACATGTTTAGTAGTTACAGCTCCAAAACAAATTCGGCGACGCAAATAAGAGTAATAATCTCAGTTTGGCGACTTTTGCGAAGAGTACACATTAGCGACGTCAGGTTTTCTATCACAACGGCACAGTCCAATTTAAATTATGTTTCTTCAACCACATTGATCTAGTAAACTGCTGGCATAATACTTTTTATTGTAGTTGTTAATGGTTAGTTTTTATTAACTATTTTCGATGCATAGGCCCAAAAAGATGTCATTTGTTTCCCTTTAATTCGTAAGGTAGTTGAGTCTTAGTGGCATGTCTTTTCGCTTAAGTTTAAGCGTAAGTTTTCGATTTTATTTGCACAATAACCTTGTAAGAAATAAAATGTGACCAAGTTGCCAGTGTAATCATAATATTATGTTCCGCTTTTTAAATAATATTAATAATATTAATCTGTTTATATCCGTACATCGAACGAATTGCAGTAACGATTTGGCTATCAGTGCTAGTTTGGAAGACGATTCCTATGGGTAGGCGTAATGATCTATTTGTTGAAATGTTGAAAGTTCACTCCGATCTACTTACAGCGATAATAACGTCCTGGAAATGACATAAACAGGTTCTACGTGAAGCGAAAATAATGGCAAAGACGTCTTCCTTAATGCGTCTAACTCAATTTTGTCGCTAGGAAAACCACATTTCGATCAGATAAACGAGGACATTTGCAAGCGAAATCTAATTGTAGGTTCATTTAGGCGTTTTTATTCTGACATCAAGTAGGTATTTAGAGCACCGCTGCGAGCAAAGGAGAAGCAGCTTATGGGTATATCGCGTCTACTGAGACGATCGTCTGAAATTAATCAGAATTAGACCCTATGTATGATGGCGAATATTGTTGATCAGCCTTTAGGTCGTCCTTGTGAAACCAGTTGTTGTATCAACCCTGGTTTGAACGGGTATTTAACTGAACTTCCCTAGTTATCGCATCAACTAACTGTATTGTTTGTTAGGGTCCATTGGCAAACATCCGGATCTGAGCACGTGCTTGGCGATTAGTCACGGTTGGTCTAACAATTATCGTTCAGCAAATGTCGGTATATAATATATAATCTTGGCTTTTCTTATCGCAAATGCATGAAATGTGTGCTACTTCAGTCGTGTATACTAGACGACAGTACACACATATTAGCAACTCGAGCATCGGACTCTCAATTAAGAGAACCCGGGTTTCAATCCTGCTGTTGCTGTGTCAAACCTTGGGAAAGTTCGTTTAGGTTGCCTCAGTTCGTTCAGCTGTATGAACGAGTACCTGGCTATAAACAGTGATGAACATTTGTGTACGAATAGTCGTCGCGGATTAACTGCAGCGTGGCTGAATTCTTCCCAGAAAAATCGAGATGGTGTTCGATTGGACAGGTCTTCCGGGGAGTAAAGTGCTTTGAGGAGTCCTACGGTCCGCATACAGCG
>OZ023215.1:35494929-35509929 GCA_963995525.1 Escarpia spicata
GTGTGCGTGCATGAGTGTGCCACATACAAGAAAGCTCGTAAGTGTTAAAGTGTGCTGTCCCTTCGCGGGAAATGCACTCGGTAATTGAATGACCTCGCGTGGACGCAGACACGAACCACGCCAAGCGGTTAAGAGCGCGACTTGACCAGTTTCTACCCATCTCGTCTGCGGACACAGGCGAAGGGGGCATGCGATTTAGCTGTGCCACAAATACTGTCACGACCGCCCGTGCTACTTCCGACGCGTAATTACATGTAATTTCCGCGCGACATGGCAGTGCTAACGAAGGCACTCACTCCGAAGCTGAGCACGTGTACCCGTGTTCTGTAGGTGATTGGTTCTAACGCCATTAGTCCCGACTTAATTTTGTTGGAATGCGATGAATGGTCGCGTCGCAAGTATGACGTTGCTCGCAGTAAGGAAACATTGAATGTCGCCCGTGTTTCGTCGGGTTTCCCAGGCACAAAGAAAACGTGGTACTACATCGAAATGGGCGTTGCGATGACGTAGGCAATGTGCATGCACACACGCACGCACGCATACAAGCTCCAGCACACGCACACACACGCGCGCACGAACGCACGCACACACACACAAACACACGCAAACACACACAAACACACAAACACACACACACACAAACACACACAAACACACACAAACACACACAAACACACACAAACACACACAAACACACACAAACACACACAAACACATCCACACACACACACACACACACACAGTCTTGTAATGTGTGTCAACCGGGGACAAATGCCTATAACCCGCCAAGTGGGGACTGCAATAAATAACAACGCTACGGGGATGATATTATATGGATTAATTACTCATACAATAAGTATTGTACTGCACAAATAAAAAAGTTTCTAACATTTTATTTAAGCGTGTGTTACAACCGGGGACAGCGTTCCTTAATTGTGTTACCAGTGGGGACATTTAGCGAATGATATGTAAATCATGTGTAACGTATAGAAACATTGCACAGCAATTGCACAGATACAACTACAACATAATTTATTAGCCAAATCAATAAAAGATGTCGATAGCGAGGAAATCATTTAAGATAGAGGCAGGATGATATCGGTGCCGACGTTAGTGCTCGGGATAATAAAGATGAAAGAAAACATGAAACAACTCGGCTATGTTCCAATGTTTATTATAACATTCGCACAGCTTACAGTATCGAAATGTAAAAAATTGTTTACATAAGATGCAACTGCAGTTTGGTACAAAATACACACATGTGTTCATTTGGCAGTGGTTGTAGCAATTAACGCAATAATAATAATTGGCCAATTGAGAAAACCTTAGAAATTATTTATTAAAATCTAGCGCAACAGATACGCTTTACAAGTAAAACGGAAACCTATTCTTAGTCAATAAACATTTTTTAAACACATTTGGAACATACAAATAACGTAGCTAATTTAATATTTGATTACGATACATTTGCAATCATTGTCAATCATCATGGTGATAACTCAAGTCACATCAGTGGATTGCTAAATGTCATCTAAGCATGATTACCTGTGATGTATAGAACAAATATAGACAAGATTAAATTACACAAAGGTAAACAACTTACATTAATCCGAAATTTTTTCAAATTCGGGTTCTACAAATCTAAACAAATCAATCAAATCAATCACATTACAATAGACTTCAATGTTAGTAGCCTCATAATTTGGTAGGATCGAAGTATTGAGATAAGACCATGTTCATGTAATGACATGTTTCTATCAAGCAAGTCCTCAGCGTGATTAATGCACATTATATCAGCACATCAAAAATAACGTGTATATGAAAGGAAATGTGTTTTCACGAAAATAACGTGTAGAGTGGCTGATATTTCTACCTGGAGAGATGTGCTTAGTTCAAGTATGTATGCACATTGCAATGGCATATGTGTAGTAAATAATTGTAAGTAGAAACTCGAACCCATGTCATCAGCAATAAAAGGCCCAATCATATCGTGACTGTCGTCAAATGTACACCATGACATTTATTATCAGGATAGCACTGTTTATTAACGTCAGCTGTTAGAAGTGCGTGTGCATATGATGTGGTAACCTGACGAAACAGAAAAGACCACATCAGGAACACGTATATGAAGTGAGAAAACGTATCATCCACAGATGAATGAAGTGTTAATTGATGTGCTGATCGTACTTTCTGGTGCCGTCCTGGGACCTATGCTTCAGCAGAATCTGCACCTGTTCGGCCACTTCTTCTGTGATCAGGATGGGAACTATTCCGCCTCGTTTACCTGTGATCTCAAGGTGTTCCAAGACTAGGATCAAGAGTTTCTCAAACTCATTGAGGTTGTGTTCCAATTCATGATCTGCTAATGCTTTCTTCTTTCTTGACCAGTCTACAACAGTTAACTTTGAAACTGCCCCTGTCGCTTTCTGTTAAAGAGTGTCAGTTTAGCCAGGGTAACTTGCGCAAAGTTCTGTGTCTGCTGCTGACTTATTTCCACCTTGCTCATCCTCCAAAAATGTAGCATTCTTCTTGCCTTCCTGCATTAAGCAATTACTCAATTTCATGACATCCGCTGTTAGTGGCAAGAACTCAACCCCATTCCGGTTCCTCTCAGAAAGATTACCGTGTGCCGATGCAGTAACTTCGGACCACTGCAGATCGCACAATTTCAAGAATTGCCTTTATGCATCGATGGTGACAGTATTCCCTGTTTCTAAGGCATGAGCCATATTATGTTGAGCTACCTTCTTCAGTAGTTGGCCAGACCAAATGGCACTTGATGGTGTCGAGTAGGAGTGGTTTGTGTCGTCGAATCCTGCGCACTCTCGTGCTGCGTCGACAACCATCCGGAATTTTTTCGGATGGATAAAATCGTGCAATGCACTCGTTTGTCTTCCCGTTATGGCGCGTAGCTTGATCAGCAGCCTACTCAGGTGTCGCACGCGGCTTCTGGTGTAGCCATGCTGTTCCGTGTTGTTCCCAAGCTTTCTGGTCAGGTGCGTGCCTAATTTCAAGAAAAGGCTATCCTTCGTAGCGATAGTGCCAATGGTGTCTCTCCTCATTCCATGTAAGAAAAAACCAACATAATTTTATCAGAGCCAACAACGCAGGAATTTCTGGTGAGGTATGCGTGCATGATGCAGCGAAACATTTGGCCTGAACTGGGCTCATCAAAGAAATTTCATTTGACATATCTGAGTCATCTGAAACAAAATTAGTTGCTACCGAAATACTGTTGCTATAGATACACTGTAATCAGAATCGTTACTGTCTTCAGTAATGATAGTAAATCTGGTATTCTCATCTGGGCTATCATCTTATAATCTTGGAACAACTACGGGTGAAGTACGCTTATGCGATGCAGCTACACACAACGCTGGGTACATCAAAGGAATTTAATTTGACATGTCTGACACACCTGACACCGAATCATCCACTATCGAACTACCACTGGAACATATATGCTCATGGCTCATATGAGAGTCTGCTTCAGCTATAGAAGTGTCACTAGCTGGAGATGTGTGCGTGGAAAACGTGATTGAGTCGGCTGCTACAGCAGTTGACGCGTCACCAACCAGCGATGTTAGCTCATTTGACGCGCCTGGTGTGATTGTTTTGGCAGTTGGCTTGTCACCAGACAGTGAGCTGTTCCTGGATGCTGCGGTGTGCAAACAAGGCACATTATGACTTGTATTCAAATTAGTGGATTCAATTATGTAGACGGTAACAATTACACAACTGTTAATTATGATCAGTACGTATTTCAATTTGACAACGTAACTGGTTACATCCTAAAAAATAAACATGCTGGTAGGTTGATAGAACAGAATTCAGTTTGACAAAGATCACAACATAAAACTTGTGAATGTAACATAAAAAATGTCATTGTGGAGTCAAATTGTTCTTATCTAAGTATATAATGCTAATTTTATCACTTACCTTTCACCTGGTGATTAAGCAGTACAGTGCTGGGGCACAGAGGTGGGTGATACTTATCTGTGTGACAAAAAAATGTACGTTAAAGTAGAACTAACTGATTAAGTAAATCACATGAAGTAATTATATTCCAAAGAAATACAAAGAATGAATGTTATTGATTACACCAATGGGCCTAATTGGAAGAATACCACTGTATCAATGCACATAGGAACATAAGATCGTAATAATCACCGCAAGAAAGACTCATCTCTTTCTCTAGTCATTACAATTAAAATTAATTCGGGATTTGCTATTGTTTTGGATATTATGTTTAGTTAAACCATAGCTCATTACGAAAATGTGATATAGCAGATTGGCTGCTGATGAGCATTAAGTCAAACATGTCAATATTCAAGCTATCTTGACGAATGAGTTATGATAAACTTATCCCCACATTTCTTGAGAATTTTCCCTGAATACCATCGACCGTCCGGAGGGTACAGGCATTCACATGCAAATAAATCAACATATGTTATGTTGATCTCAGAAAGTCGCAAAATGGAGATCATTAGCAGTAATTAGCACACCTAAAGCCAACTGACAGGGCACATGAATAGTATGTGATTACATTACTACTCTTTATAGGCATTTATGTTCTTTTATATGTGTATATATATATATATATATATATATGTATATATATACATGTCAACGTGAGAGCAGGCGTTTAGCCAGGACGCAGGAATCTGGTTGTGTCAACATATTCAACTTCCGTAGATATTAATATGCCCAATGACGCTTTTTGTCATTTTATATATAGCTGCATAATCCATTAGACGACAAGTCTATTTAGATATGGCAGTCCTTGGAGAATAAACGTTCGACAAATTTTACTTTTTAAATAAAATTAAAGCACAAGCACGTTTTAGAGTAACATACATATCTTGTAACCACGTGACCAGTGCACCGTGTTGGTAAATGACGATAATTAATAATCATCACAATAACGTTATCAAACCGTTATTTAGCAACTTGTTTGCACTCGATTACTTAAAATAACGGCATTTGTGTAAAATTCGGACACAACTCGATTTCGTCGTTTAATTGTATTTTTTTATAAATATAATACATCAAAGAGCTAATCGAATCATTCCACATCATCCCAGGCACGTTTATGTTTAAAAACTATTCCGTCTTAGTGCACTATTACGGCCTATAAATAAGACTGTTCGGTGATTATCAACAAGCGCTGTTTATTTACTGACATTATTGCAAATTCCGCAGCGGCACAAAAGGGACAAACCGAAGCGCTATTTGGGCCTCAAAATGCACTAAGACACATTATGTTATAGCTTAAATTCGCCTGGGATGATGTGGAATGATTGAGTTAACGCATTGAAGAGTGAAGATACAGTTATAAATATAATGGCAAAATCGAGGTGGGTCCGCATTCTACACGTCACAATAACGAGAACTTCAATGATTTAGAATGTCGCTCTCTTACATAGAAGCCATACACATTCTTCAGATTTTTGGAAAAACAATATATTATATTCAGGTAATATACCGAATAGAGGCAATAAGTTCACCTTTGGCTTTGTTCAACCAGGCTTGATCTTACGTTTATAAATAACATTAACAAACATGTACGAATGCGACGTTCACAATCACCGGTCCGACGACAATATTTCCAAATAGTTAATGCCATGTTGCTCACAAGCGAAATAGTTATTTTGTTCATAAACAACCAAGAAATAGAATTATTGAGAAATATAACAACAATGCTTCATACTTCGGGCACTCGGCGCCTCGATTTATGCGCCCCCATCGTGTGTCGTATGCTTCACGCATGCGCGAGCCGTTTCCAAACATGACGCACGCGCAGGATTTGTCGTGATTATACGTGTGCCACCGGGGACACACGACGCACACACGCTGATTTTCATCAGACCGGTAACGCACAGACATACATCGTGATTTTTCTTAGTGGGGACAATTCGTAATGTATGCCTTAGCGGAACATATGTGATATATTGCCATGTAAAATGGGCCTTTTACGACTGGGGACGTTCCCGGTTGTCGCCGGTCCTCGGTCGTTGAGTTAAAAACAAAAAAAATGTCCCCAGTGGTCGGTGATTACGAACACACAAACACACAAACACACAAACACACAAACACACAAACACACAAACACACAAACACACAAACACACAAACACACAAACACATAAACATACAAACACACAAACACACAAACAAATACTCACACGACGTTATGTTAGCTGTTCATGTATATAAAAATGGTGTAGTCAGTGGGTAATAACATTCAAATCAATCAATTTGTTAGCGTTCTGGCGCCATGTTGTCTTGTCTTTCGAAACCAGCACAACCAGCTTTCGTAGTTACTCTTTCCAACTTCGTTTGTCGATAGTGACGATGTGGCATATACAAAGCTAGTCTTCCAAATAGTGTAAATACCTTTCTTAGACTGTATGCGTGAAATGTCATTTCCATTTGCTTCGTGAATAGTTGAATGGCCTTATTGTTACCAATCTGAATTGATGCTTTATTTACAACGCGACGTTTTAAGCGTTGCTTAAACCACCCGAGACAGATACGAATATGGCAGATCTTCCTGGACATCGTAGTTACAATTACATTTTCAGAGGTGTTCTGTTCTACACTTCCAGAAGTGGACCATACTGCTGTGTTCTCCTGCACCAACTCTTTGAATCAGTTCAGACACAAATGTGATGTTTAGCACGGACGATACTCATTCGATTCTCCTAAATCGCATGATGAATCACTGAGTGACTGTGCTACAATTGCATTTCTAACCCTCTCTGGCAGCCGCCTGAAGCGACAGACGAGTAAGTTATTGTGATCGTTATGTCATCGGCTTTAATCCGCGTGTCTATGAAGGCGGTCGTCTTTAATGTATTTGTGTCGGTTGTTAGATGACAGATAACTACGTTATCGAGTGCAACCGTTCATTAAGAGTTGTTATTATGCACGGGTTTTACTCGTTTTTGCTGAGAATTTGTAGCCGATAAATTCGCCCAAGATCTATTTATTTGGGAATAAGCCATTGTTGTGTTCTATTGTAGACGGGTGATCAGGCGATATCGATGATCTGTTACTAACGAATAGTGTGCTAGTAAAATTTTATTAATGTAACATGTTACGTTATTCCGACCGTGAATTACACGCAGTTCACTACTTGTGATACAGTTTCTTGTTTACAAGCTGCATTCGAAATGCTGCGTGCTTGGTCTGTCTATGTGAAATGTTCTAGTTAGTACAATATCGTACTATAGAAAATTGTATTTCATTAGAGAACAGCGGAGACAATTAAACGAAGTCAGACACGGACTGGTCAATTAGATCACATGGTTGTTAAACTACAATGGTGGTACATAATACGTTGTGCTACGGGTTATCTCAAAAATAACTCTACGTGAATAACTATGACATAAATAAACTTGGTTTAGTTTACGACTCCCGTATGAATTGATCAGTTGACAGATTGACTGACAACTTGCATTAAGAATAGCATATACTATTTTACTAGATAAGTAACATTTCATGCACATGTCGCAGAAGTACTATGTACATACAAGTGTTCCATTTGCCCTGTGTGTCTCGTTTAAAGCATTGACGCACTTGAGCTAAATCCAGTTATCCCTGGTCCTAATCAATATTGAATTAAGTAGGAATAGCTCTAATATTGTGATAAATAGACTGTGCACGTTTTTATTATATAAATGTCAGTGACGCGGCGCACCAGGTTTTAATTCACTGATTGCTGTATAATGATTTCCGAGTCCCATATTTGACGTCAATGGTTGGACATCTGCGGGAGTTATGGCCGCGAGCAGTGTTGACGAGTTTACGTTCCTTTGCCGCTTAATGAAACACGTTTCCGTGATACGCCAAATCACGCCGCATAGGTTGCAGGATATATACACATTTACTGTCGACAGTGTTGCTTATATTCGTCATCGTTCACTTTATATGTTAAGACATTCGCGACGCGAACAATCTCCTTCGATGACACGAGGTCCGGCGGCAGTTACTGTGCCGTCCGGCAGATCAATAACTCGGCGACCAGTTGATCATCCATGTGTTGTCGCCAAGTTGTGATGGTCAGCGGCTTCGCCTGTTGTTCTACTTAACCCGTGTTACTGTAAAATGAAGATTGTTCTTCGTATATAAATCAAACATCACAGACTTCGCCACGTGCAACACGATGTGTAAGTTTCCTGATTTTAACCATGTTTAATATTTTTTAATAATAGTCGACCATATTTTAGGCAAACGTTGTCAATTTGGAGTTGAATGTTATGTCAATTCCACTTTGTTTTGTTTCATGTTTTGCATGTGCTCTTTTTAATAGTTGCATAATAAATGTCGGATCGTGAGGTTAAAACATATTTAGTGGTCTAATTGATGTGACATTGGGCCACGGCATCCTTAATTCGACATAATATAATAAGTTACACCACTACATGTTTATCATAAAAACAATGTGTGATTAAACTTACACCCCTCCCCCACACGCCTTCCACATCCTCCACTCCCCCACACGCCTTCCACATCCTCCACTCCCCCACACGTATTCACCACCCTCCCCTCCCCCACACGTCTCCCAACCCTCCCCTCCCCCCACACGTCTTCCACACCCTCCCTTCCCCCCACACTTCTTCCAACCATCCCCTCCCTCCACACGTCTCCCCACATTCCCCTCCCCCCACACGTCTTCCACACCCTCCCCTCCCCCGCACGTCTTCCACACCCTCCCCTCCCCCACACGTCTCCCCATCCTCCCCTCCCCCACACGTCTCCCCACCCTCCCCTCCCCCACACCTTTCTCCCAGTGTGCCCCCATTCTCCCAAACCAGCCCCTTGTAGGGATTACTTTTTATTCGCTTTAGTGTGTTTGATTTAATTTGCACTGGGGTATAATAAAACAAACTCTAAGTAGCAGTTGTCATACATTCGCCAGAGAAGAACGGTGCCCCTGGACTACTAAGCTCCAGATCTGACAGGAGGTAAAGATACGAAGCTGGTTGGTGTCACCACTGACGGCGAGGCGGCCAACACCGGCAGACAAGGTGGATTGTGGCGTCTGGTTGCTGACCAAATGCAGATAGGTTTGGCAACATTCTGGTGTGCTGCACACCGATCTGACTTAGCCATTGAGTCGGTCGTCAGCACCGTACCTGAGATGGGAAGAATCTGGATGGCCAATCTACTGGGACTCGTACGATTCTTCTGAACGCCGAGACGGATGAAGATGTTGTCAGCGCGGGCCGGGAATGTTAAACAGTTTGGCACCACGATGCCAGGTTTGCCCAGCATAAGCTGCAGCTGGTGGATGCTGTGCTGAACAACCTACCAGCCTGCATTGTGGTATGGGAACAGATGCAGGCGCCATACATTACCAGCGACAGATAGGAGAAGGCTGAAGCCAAAGGGTTCCTGAGAATCTGGAACCACCAACAAACGTTGATCACCGCACTGATGGGCGACATCCTGGAGATATTTGAAACACTCCAGAAGAAGTTGCAAAGGATTGATTTATTAATACATCAGCGATCTTCTCACTGTGACTGATGCGGCAATCAAGAAGTTGAATCTAATGAGGGATGGACCATTCCCGGGAAGAAGGGAGGAGAAAGTGAGTTGTCCAACCGATAACACAAAAGTGGACCTAACACAACGAAAGTGTAATCACCAGTTCGTTTGTATAAACCGCCGCGACAGACGAGTAATCAGGTTGGAGGTCGTGCAAGCATCGCACGAATACCTGTCTGAACGCATGCACCCGGAGCAGGAGGACGTCATCAAAGACATGAAGGAGTTAGTGATGTCACGCAGTCTTAGATCATTCGTCAGGCGCCTTTTCCCAGATGAGGCATCTGACTTTGCGGACGGGGCAGCCGAGCAATGGGAAAACATGATGAATGTGCCATTCCTGATGGCTGTGATCTCGGTTGTAAGTTGACTGTCAGACTGCGCCAACTTCTGCCAGTCACGACAGGTTCAGTTCAGAAGGTGTTGGCATCTCTGGCTTGCATGGGTCCACACTCTATGCAGACCGAAAGGATCGTGAGCCACCACAACCTTGTTGTCGATAATCACCGCACCAGACGAGAAACGCCTACTATGACCCTCGTCCCGCTGTCGTCAGATTCTTTGAGAGGAAAAGAATACGCTGGGCTCCGTACTGGGACATCTACGGACAGCGTGAATTCATTAGGAAATTCACCCGCGAAATGGAACTCGTCTAGTCAAATTGAGACAACTGTCAAACGTTCTGACTTGCAGGATACGTCTCATGTTTCTATAACTACTGCATGTATTGGTTGTAATAAAACATGTTTCTAGGATATATATGTAAAATTTATTTTCAAGATGCAATCGTCACTCGTCACTGTAGGCCCCACAAGAACGTGGATACAAAGATAATAACACATTATATTAAGCTTTCATACACGCCTAAGGGTTTTGAACATAATCATTAATGTGTCCGTGAACTGCTCTTCTTACCCATTAGAAGTGCCTTTTTATGACATCGTCCCCCCCGAGTGAACATTCAATAAAAAATGCCCTGCGTACCCCCACACGTCTCCGACACCCTCCCCTCCCCAACACGTCTCCCACATACTCACCTCCCCCACAAGTCTTCCCCACCCTCCCCTCCGCCAACAAGTCTTCCCCACCTCTCCATTCCGAAGTCGTACGATACGCCAATGAGCAACGAACTTACGAAGTGCCTATGTGAAACGCCATTGACGACCGTGTCGTTTTCCTTAACGAGCTTCCAAAAAGGTTTGGCTTATAACGTGTGGTGTTCACATCATTCAGATGCGCAGCAAAACGAAATGTTCATGAAAACCTCTGCCTTGACAACGAGTTTCTTCCGTAACGATCCTGGAATCTATTTTGAGAATGAAACTTCGATTTACGTCATCCAAATGAAAATATATGTTCGACCTCAACGCACGCGCGCAGTACACTGCGTTGGACGTTTGCATAACATTTGGTCGTGGTTTGTGTTAATCAGTACTGAATTATGTATAAATAATAGGATTGCCTTAATAAAAGAAATCGTGTACGGTTTTTTTGTTTAAATATCAGTGAATTAATTAGCTTCTCGGCGTCATGATTGACGTCATAGGCGTGATATATTTGGTACGTACGGACTTATATAATTATGCCTAATTTACTCTTTTTTGAGTGTCATACAAGCCAGGACGCTCGGTTATTCTGTTCTGTTTTAGAATAGCCACTAAGTACAGGTGTGCTTACTCGCCCTTTTTCATTTTTCTTTGAGCGATCAAATGAAAGTGCCCTCGTAAATTTCAATATGGTATGTTGCAATGTTACTTTTTATCAGGCGAAACCTTTGCACAATCATACTCTTAGATCATGGGTTTACAGGGGGAATGGAACACTCAAACAACTTCAACCAAAACACAAGAACATACCATTTACCGTACATAACACCATGATTTGATTAATACAGCGCTACGCTGTATAATTATTTAACAAATCAAACTTGCCCATTATCGGCAATCGGCGGCTCCATTACTATCGAACGGCCAGTTTGTCTCCTAAATGAGTAGGTTTCTGTCATCATAACTGCATACTTATATAGTACATATTGAAATATATGGCATACAACGGTTGTGTTTCAGTTCCCCTTTAAATTGTTACCTTTATTATAGCGAAGCTTTTCGCAGGTTTATGTTTGCCTTTGTACACAAAAAAGAAACATGGAACATTGTACAAAGTCTTAACAGGTTTGTATTCCGGTAAATGTTTATACATGTAAAAACACGTTATCCGAGCAGTTTTCGCATTAGCTTTATTTTAATTTCTGAAAAATAAAGGAAGGTCAATGGACATGACGAGTAGATGGCGCGTCACTTGTGTAGGGCAACATAACGAATCCGTCTATGGCAACTTACCGGGCCAATGACCGTTCAAATACCAGTAAGTGGTCAAGTTAAACTGATCACAAACAGCGTAATCTCGCCAATAATAGGTCGCCTTCCACCTGAGAGAAAAATCGATCTAATTCGATCACGCGTCGCTTGCGCATAACTGGTTGGAGCGCCCGTCAAGGACCGCGACAGTTCGTTTGCCTGTTGTTGGTGTTATTCGTGCGTAATATCCAGGCGAAATACGCGTGCAGATCGATGGCTTCCGCCGCAGGACGGAGGCAGGTTAGCTGTCGACCGTTCTTTAGGATAGTGGATCGTTTGAAGCGGTGTTAATGCCCGATTGACTAGCGCTTCGATAAGTCAAGGAGGCGTTATTCGGTTATGTTCTCGCCTCCACAGGTTTGGCTCAGCTAGCTGCGTGATTCCGTTCTACGTACGAAAGTTTGAATCGAGATTCGCTGATGAACTCCGCATATAAGTAATTGTATTTGACTAAACCAATGCGCAACATATACTGGGCTTCGTGGTTGGTATATAGATCACCAATGTTAATTTTACAAAAGACAACGTCATATAAGTACGTCGTGTTGAGTAGCCAAGCAGCTAGAGTAGGCATTTAGCTCTTATCTCCTTGCGCACCACCCTTGTTTTGAAATGATTGACTACGTTTTAACAGGGTTAGAGTTACAGGAACATAAGGGCATTGGTAACCGAACGTGTAACAGGGCACAGGAGTAGATATATGTCGGCCTTTGCCAACATGGGGAAGACATTGATCGAGCGTTCTGTGTCAGACTCTCAGATGCCACTGTTTATGGCGGTGTTCTTTAGTGTTTGGTCTTATGCGTGCTTTCGTAACGAGGCAGTCTAATATTTCAACAATACACTGTGTTATTTTTTGCAAAAGTCTACGGGGTTTGTCTGGGTCACCAAAGCGTAGAAACACAGAAGTAAACACACAAACACACACACACACACACACACACACACACACACACACACACACACACACACACACACACACACACACACACACACACACACACACACACACACACACACTCAGAGTTGATTGGCAAAGAGTATGGCAGGCTGGCGCGGTCCAGTACGTCCAGGTGATCGTGTGGTGGACAATGGGCGTGTTCGAGCGAGTCGCACACGGCCTGGATAGCAGAGTTCGTCCACATCACTACACTCAGTCGATCGATTCGCGTAACTAAGATATTGAAATAGTACAGACTGTGACGTGGGTGGAAATTAATTGCTCTGTACTTTAGTCCTGTTCAATAAAAGTTTGGTTTAATGACATTACGCTGCACCATAGTTTTATCAATAGCTCGATTGAGTAATGCGGATTTTTAGTCACCGACTCACCCACCCACTCGTTATCTCACACACACTCATTCACACTCACATACACACACAAACTCACACACATACACATACATACACAATCATACACAAACACACACACACACACACACTCACACACTCACACACTCACACACTCACACACTCACACACTCACACACTCACACACTCACACACTCACACACTCACACACTCACACACTCACACATACACACAAACACACTCTCACTCACACACTCACACTAACACACACACACACACACACACCCACACACTTACACACACTCGCACAAACACACAATCACAGACACTCGCACACATGCACACACACTCACATAAACACACACACACTCGCACACACACATACACACACATACACACACATACACACACACACACACACACACACATACACACTCACACAAACACCCACACACCCACACACCCACACACCCACACACCCACACACCCACACACCCACACACCCACACACCCACACACTCACACACACTCGCACACATACACACACTCATCCACTCCCTCACACAAACAAACGCACGCACGCACACTCACTCACACACACACTCGCGCGCGCACACATAGACTCACACACACACACCCACACACTCACACACCCATCCACTCCCTCACACAAACAAACGCACGCACACTCACTCACAGACACACACACTCACACAAACACACACATTCATTCACTCAATCACATAAACAAACACAGACATGCACACGCACACACTCACTCACTCACACAGACACACAGACACACAGACACACAGACACACAGACACACAGACACACAGACACACAGACACACAGACACACAGACACACAGACACACAGACACACAGACACACAGACACACAGACACACAGACACACAGACACACCGCACACCGCACACCGCACACCGCACACCGCACACCGCACACCGCACACCGCACACCGCACACCGCACACCGCACACACAGACACACGCATTCACACACAGTCACACACACACCACACGCACCACACGCACCACACGCACCACACGCACCACACGCACCACACGCACCACACGCACCACACGCACCACACACACACTCACACACACACACACACCACACATACGCGCGCGCGCGCGCAAAGACACACAGACACGCAGACACGCAGACACGCAGACACGCAGACACGCAGACACGCAGACACGCAGACACGCAGACACGCAGAAAACGCAGACACGCAGACACGCAGACACGCATACACGCAGACACACAGACACATAGACACACAGACACACAGACACACAGGAACACAGACACATAGACACACAGAAACACAGACACACAGACACAGACACAGTCACAAACACTCACAAACTCTCACAAACACACACAGTCACACACACACACACATACACACACACACACACACACACACACACACACACACACACACACACACACACACACACACACACTCAGAGTTGATTGGCAAAGAGTATGGCAGGCTGGCGCGGTCCAGTACGTCCAGGTGATCGTGTGGTGGACAATGGGCGTGTTCGAGCGAGTCGCACACGGCCTGGATAGCAGAGTTCGTCCACATCACTACACTCAGTCGATCGATTCGCGTAACTAAGATATTGAAATAGTACAGACTGTGACGTGGGTGGAAATTAATTGCTCTGTACTTTAGTCCTGTTCAATAAAAGTTTGGTTTAATGACATTACGCTGCACCATAGTTTTATCAATAGCTCGATT
>OZ023215.1:35514929-35532429 GCA_963995525.1 Escarpia spicata
TCTCTGAGACGTTTAGCTAGACACTGTCTGCGAGTCGGTCGTCACGCATCAGGAGACTACACTCTGGGGAGTCACGTAACCATCTCTGTTTCTCGAAACGTGCATTCGAAGCAGTAATATCATCGCATACAAATGGCCAAGCAATGCTGCTGGTAAGCCAGCCTCCAGTAATGATGTTATATGTGTCAATGCCACGTATTCTAACGTAAGATAGTCCTGCCTCCCGCCAGGTGGCGTAAAGGTTTGACTGTAAAATGTATCCAACTTCAGTTATGCGCCGACCTTCTCAACCAAAGTCAAACTGAACATAAATATGCTACATTGTGTTACTCTGGCGGCTCTCCATCCAGCGTACAGTCGAACGTCGCTTTATGATACATTCGGTAATACAGCCACCTCGCAATTAAAGCCACTGTGGGACAATTCCAAATTAGTTGTATAACGGTAAAATACAGGAATTGTTCCTTCCTTTATTACTGTGACCTCGCTATTCGTGTCACTTCATCAAGGCCCATGGATGACTGTGATAGTAAGGTTCGACGGTATTGGAAACGGGCAGACGGACAAACGGACAAACGGACAAACGGGCAGTTCATATATATAGACATGAGAATAAACATACACATTAACCAATAAACGGACAACACCGACCGTTACACCTCGTGTCCGCCCACGGCGTTTGTAATAAAGGTTGCATCCTCGCTATATTAGCGGCCTAAACGCGACTGCCGACAACGGCAACGGTCATAAATGGCTGCGCGGTGAAAGGTATTTGTTTAATCCGTGTGGCCATGTCACGCGATTGCTAGTGACATTTGACCGCAAAGTCATAATTCTACGTAATGGGTCGACTCGCATTGGCTTTGATGATTTATTAATAGGCTTGCAGCTTAATCTATGGCTACTTACGGCGAGGTTTATTTGAGATGCCACGCAACTGAAATGGTTTGGAAGCGATATTTGTTAGATCTTGTTAGATGCATCTGATCCTTAATCTCCTTCTCCGATTTTCTTCCTAGAACAAGCCTAAAACAAGGTCGTCACTGCTCCAGTTCGTCACTTCATTGACGAAAGATGGTCCATTGTCCATTATAGATAATAATAATAATAATAATTCTATCAAGCGATTCAATGTATAAAATTAAAACTGCAAAATGAAACTTCAGATAAAATGTAGAACAAATTAAGTTAATTATATTAAACTATTAATTAAAGACTAAAAATAAATAAAATTATATAAATTATAACTTAGACTAATTATTACTCTATTTACATAATATTATATACATACCTATACATACGCATACGCGCGCACGCACGCACGCACGCACGCACACACGCACGCACGCATACATAAATAAATACTGATACATGCACTCAAAATAATATATACGTATAAAACGATATGCAATAAAATGTGCTCAAATGAAATGAAATGTTAAAAATGTCAGCAGTATTGAGCTTTAACCGTGTGCGTCTTTAGTGTATTTCTGAACGCCAATAGACTTCTGCTGCACTTGATAGCAATGGGCAACGCATTCCACAGTCGAGGGCCAATCACGACATAAACGTCACCATCCTGAAATTGACGAGCACAAAGACAGTTGTCTCTGTGCCATCGTTCAACATAATCGCAGCAATGAGTGATTATTAAGAAACGTTCTGAAAAAAACTTATCTTAGCTACTTAGTGATATTAAAAAAGCAGACTAACAAAATATAAGGTGGCGGTTGTGTAGAAATGGCACGATATTACACGTATGAGTGAACAATTTAAATTTGATTCTAGGCGTCTTGAGTAAAACACGTGAGGCAACCGTCGTGTAAATACACCTCGAAAGTAACATTCAGTGACATTCTGAAACCCCGCACACGCGCACGGACTCAACTTAACTAGTTTAGGTAGAAGAGACAGTCGAAATTGTTCAAGTTCAGCAGGGTACTTCCATTAACTCAAACAACCCGATTTATAAAAGTAAAGGTAGGTTCATATATAGCGCAGTACCCAGTCCTCAGGACTGCTCAAAGTGCTATACACGTATCCCTGGCAGATCTGTTCAATCGAACACCTTTTCGACTTCTCTTGGAGAATACCCACCACTGTCTATAGCCAGGTACTCATTCATACAGCTGAGTGAACTGAAGCAACGTAGAGTAAACGAACTTGCCCAAGGTTTCACACCGCCGCACAGGATTCGAACCCGGGTTCTTTCAGTCGAGAACCTAAAGCTCTTGCTGCTACGCTACTGCGCTCCATTTATCTTAGTTGAGTTGCGTCGGATCGTAAGTTTTCTGGCAGTGCGACACAGTTGGACCCGATTCGTTGAATCTGGTCGGGCGGTTGTACACCAGTCGTTAGTTGCAATTATTCGGCAAAACAGCGACCAATCATAAACAACCTTTGGATCATGTGACAGTCCCTACAAAACCGACAAGGTGGCGGATCTGAAAACGTGGAGCATTAATACTTGGCGAATGCGAGGAAGTAAATAGGGGAACTAATTATTGACTTACTTGACTTAAATGCCTAGGCCAATTTGATTCCTTGCTGTCGTCCTGGATGTGACACCCCTCCATTTCGTCCTGTCTAGACCACACCGCTCTGCTATTAAAAGCGGGAGTCCAGTGTTCTGTCTAAGTTGATCACTCCATCTCTTCCGCGGCCTTCCTCGTTTTCTGTGTCCTTTAAAGAGTCTTCCTTGAAAGCTATTTTAGGAGGTTTTCGTTTCGGAGTCTTCTATGTTTGATGACATCTGAGATCGATTCAGGGGGATGTCTCAGGTTATTTCGTAATCTATCTGTCCTAGTAACAACTCTGATAACCCGCGGGCAACGCATCTCAAAAACGTAAAGAGACTGCGTCTCTTGCGATCGTAGTGTCCAGATTTCTGCACCATAGATTGCTATAGGCAATATAAGGGCCCCATATAGTCGGCTTTCATTCTTACGGAGTTGCCTCTGTTTGAAAATATGTTGTTTCTGAGTCTACCAAAGGCTGTTGATGCTACGGCTATTCGTCTGTCAACGACCCTCTCTGTAGAAGGTACTGTGCAGCCTAGGAAGCGGAACTCTCACACTCTCGAGTTCTTCATTTTCCAGGATGATATGGTTGTTTGATGAAGTGATTACTTTGCATTTGGAGAGGTCGATTCTCATACCCCATTTGTTACAAGCTGCTTGAAACTCTTCAGTTGCAAGTTGTAGTTTCTGGAATATGGTAGATATTAGGGTTGTGTCGTCAATATACCTGTTGTCAAAACTGAGCATTACCACAAATACTGAGCTTTCTTAGACGCTAAGTTCGTGCCAATCGCCCTCGCTAAATGACAGATCTAATTGTTTTGGTTGCAGCGAAACGCACTAATTGTTTTCTTTTATTGCAACACGTGACCAAATAAAGCATCGCCTGCACATCATACGATCAGTACACGCGCGTAAAAGACACATTTAAGGCATATACTCATCGCACGCGCTTACAATAAGTTTTTATCAGCATTCACGACTACATCAAACATGAGTGATGTAATCCTTACTGTTGCTTTGAGATATTGCAATCAGTGGAATATGTTATGTTTATAATTTTTATTATTTTTATTTTTTCTGAAATCCAAAATAAATTTGTTGATAATAGAGTAAAACGTTCTATTTCACAGCCAGGTACTATCCATATTTTTCTCTAAATATCTAGTGAAAATAGCAGAGTAAATTACATAGTAACACCAATAAAGATATTTCTAATTTATATTATGTACATCAACGTAATTTGAATGTGAATATCTTTTTTACAAATTTGCTGTTATTAGTATTGTCCATTTATAATTTCAATAATTAAACACACGATTAAAAGTACTTATATATTTAAAATGAATTCCTATGATTTTACAAACGCGATGCTGTACAGTAGTCATTTTGTAGAGCAAATTTAAGCTCCAATGTTGTAACATAAGTGAGAGGAGAAATATCTTTGAAGCACCCGAACATTTAAAGGAACGTCGTATATCCGTTACCCAGGATCAGTTACCGGTTAATAGTCATTATAATACATAGTTATTAGCAAGACCTGTCATGTCGTGTGTGTAAAGACCGTAGGATCCAAACACGTCAACGGTAGGGACGTCTGGCTCTGCAAGACCTGTCATGTCGTGTGTGTAAAGACCGTAGGATCCAAACACGTCAACGGTAGGGACGTCTGGCTCTGTAAGACCTGTCATGTCGTGTGTGTAAAGACCGTAGGATCCAAACACGTCAACGGTAGGGACGTCTGGCTCTGTAAGACCTGTCATGTCGTGTGTGTAAAGACCGTAGGAACCAAACACATCAACGGTAGGGATGT
Organism: Escarpia spicata; assembly: GCA_963995525.1. Classification (NCBI taxonomy): domain Eukaryota; kingdom Metazoa; phylum Annelida; class Polychaeta; order Sabellida; family Siboglinidae; genus Escarpia; species Escarpia spicata. The sequence continues at coordinate 35,519,262 of OZ023215.1, forward strand.
CTGGCTCTGCAAGACCTGTCATGTCGTGTGTGTAAAGACCGTAGGAACCAAACACGTCAACGGTAGGGATGTCTGGCTCTGCAAGACCTGTCATGTCGTGTGTGTAAAGACCGTAGGAACCAAACACGTCAACGGTAGGAACGTCTGGCTCTGTAAGACCTGTCATGTCGTGTGTGTAAAGACCGTAGGAACCAAACACATCAACGGTAGGGACGTCTGGCTCTGCAAGACCTGTCATGTTGTGTCTGTAAAGACCGTAGGAACCAAACACATCAACGGTAGGGACGTCTGGCTCTGCAAGACCTGTCATGTTGTGTGTGTAAAGACCGTAGGAACCAAACACATCAACGGTTGGGACGTCTGGCTCTGCAAGACCTGTCATGTTGTGTGTGTAAAGACCGTAGGAACCAAACACATCAACGGTAGGGATGTCTGACTTTGCAAGACTTGTCATTTTGTGCGTGTAAAGACCATTGGAACCAAACACGTCAACGGTAGGGACGTCTGGCTCTGCAAGACCTGTCATGTCGTGTGTGTAAAGACCGTAGGAACCAAACACATCAACGGTAGGGACGTCTGGCTCTGTAAGACCTGTCATGTCGTGTGTGTAAAGACCGTAGGAACCAAACACATCAACGGTAGGGACGTCTGGCTCTGCAAGACCTGTCATGTCGTGTGTATAAAGACCGTTGGAACCAAACACGTCAACGGTAGGGACGCCAGGCTCTACAATAAATGATAATGAGAGGCAACAGCGAGTGTTATTTTACTATATCTGTCTAACTTTTGACAGATAATTCGACTATTTCTTGGGGTGAAATACAAATTGCGTACAATGTTTCGGGCTATTAAACGACAGTTGAGGGACAGCAAACCATCAACGTATTTATTCTAGTAGAAGAACTGCGAGTAAATACATAGAAGTCGGAACGAGTTGTATATCTGAGCCGGAACTTCAGCACCCGCTGCTGTCGGGCATTACTTTCGAAGCGTGGAGATATTTTCTAATTCACAAAATACTGGAGGTGGTGCTTAATCATCCACTCGAAATATTAGTGGGTTTAGCCCCCACAACCCCTTCCGACTATTAAGGAATGTAAGAATGAGTAACATATATCGTACCTTTACAATAATTTCAACCTACCTTCCAGACCACCATGAAACCAACATTTTACTTCCAATTGCCTTGAAACTTCATGTGTTGGTGCTACATTGTGCTGGAAACTAATGTACATGTCGGCAACTGACCGATATATGTCAGCATTTTATACAGGCATTTGAAAATGCTGGTTACTGAAGTTATCTAATCTATTACTACTATTTAGAGTTAATACTACCAACATAGGACTATTCCTTCAAGCACAGGATGTTAAAAATGTTCTCCGATTACGATGATATTTTCACAATTTATGCCGAAGATGCCGAAGATGCCGAAGATTCCGAAGATGCCGAAGATGCCGAAGATGCCGAAGATACCTACGGATCGAATACCAGGCCGACAGATGACCAGTCTGCTTTAGCATTTCACATACATGTACCTACTTCTGAACATATATGTGAAACCTTCATAATTAAGTTTACGTAAATGCATCTTATGCTGTAATTGTGAGATCACATGAAACAATTATTTTCTGTTATCAGACACATACTTGTCATTTGTATCATGTGTACAGTTTCTAAAATAAATTGTCCTACACCTTAAAGGGTCTCTCATTTTATTTCAGGAATATAAAGTGTCTGACGTTATCTAATCGGTTACTGCTATTTAGATCCTACACTACCAACATAGGGCTAATCATTCAAGCTGGTTAACCCAACCATTTCTCCGATTTAGATGATATTTTCACAGTATATATGCCACAGATACCTACAGATTGAATGCCGGGTCGGCAAATGACCAGTCTGCGGCAGCATGTCATATATAAGCTTTCGAAAGTGCCATTTCCTCGATATCTAATCTTTTACTGCCACTTACATTGCAAACATGGGACATTCAAGTATAGGGTGTTAAAAATGTTCTCCGATGTCGATTAGATTGTCACAGTATATGCTGAAGATACCTACGGATCAGATGGGATCGGCGCAAACATTTCATATATAGGCTTTTGAACGTGCCATTTCCTTAAGATATTCGACCTTTTGCTGCCATTTTACATTGCAAACATTCACGCATAGGATATTAACAAAAACATTTTCTCCGATTTTGTTGATTTTTTCACAGTATATGCAGAAGATACCCACGGATCAGATGTGTGGTCGGCAAATGTGGTGGGGTGCTTTCCTCGCGTGCCATGCGCGTTTGTCTTGGGTGCGTAATGCAAATTAATATCGCCGCCGCGCGCGAGAAGGGTGCAGCGGTGACGCATGCGTAATTGGTTTGTCTCAGTATTTCTGGTAATAGATAAATACTCTGAGTCATAAATACTCTGGAACTTTCCTATTATGTTTTGTAAATTGTATATTTTACCAAGTGTATGGAGGTAACTGTTCGGTGTTTTTCCTCAAATGTTTGGTCGGCAAATGTGGTGGGGTGCTTTCCTCGCGTGCCATGCGCGTTTGTCTTGGGTGCGTAATGCAAATTAATATCGCCGCCGCCGCGCGCGAGAAGGGTGCAGCGGTGACGCATGCATAATTGGTTTGTCTCAGTATTTCTGGTAATAGATAAATACTCTGAGTCATAAATACTCTGGAACTTTCCTATTATGTTTTGTAAATTGTATATTTTACCAAGTGTATGGAGGTAACTGTTCGGTGTTTTTCCTCAAATGTTTGAGCATACACGAGGGGCTGCTCTCCAGGACGTAGAATCAGCGGGGTATTTAAGATCACGGTAGTGTGAAATGTGGGTGGTGTTATCCTAGTTAAGACTATCAAGGGAGCACTTAACTGCGGAGTTACGTTCGATTTATATGGAAATTATAATTTGCTGTATTCGATGCGATAACTGGCGATTGCCGAAATTAAATGGCCAACGGAGACGGGTTTAACATCAAAATAATGCGTTAACTGGTGGCCTTGAGGTGAGGTAAGCTAGTTATTATTATTACTGTGAACCGTGAAGGTGGCATGAGCTAATTAATCACCCATCCGTAATTACGCCACTGTCTATGATTGCGGCGGTTTGACTTGATCTGGCAGCCGAATTGATAAACTGTCAGGCTGGTGACACTTTGATTGATTTGACACAGTACAAACTGTTTATGTGTTTATAAATGGTTTAAACACAGCAACTAAGGTCGACTTCAAAAGCGACGTTGTCTGTTCCGTTACCCGGAATCACCCTCTCTTAGCAGAAAGTTCGCTGAATCAGGTCGTGATGGCGAAGAAACCAAGTGAACGCGCCTAACATCAAAGGGCAATTGCGGTTATCCCCGCCTGCTTCCATAATACTGCCAATAAGGGGTGTTTACGATACGGAAGTCTTGTTTACAATTTGATTTGTTTTTCTAGTATTACGTATTATATATCTTTAAACAAGAGCAACAGGGATGCTCGGTTTAACGTGTCCTGCGATGGTGGCAAACTCGACACGGTTCTCGGGTCGAGAGGGTTACATATTCAGACACTTACCCAGGGCTCGAACCCATGTTTTGTGTTGTTTGCGAGACAAAGAATACGTCAAAGCCGTAACGCCCATCATTGCTTCGATCGATTACCTACGCCTCATTGTTCACGCTTCCAGCGTTCCGTCGCTTTCTAGCCATGTCGGGAAAGTGATCCATTTTCGCCGACGTCTATTGGCCTTTTGACCAGCAGGTTCTTCATATCAAGTAATTGTTTTGTGGCGTGGAATAATATCGATAATGTACGACTCGGAGTGCGGCTGTATAATTCCGCTTTGCAAGTGTAATGCGTCGATAAATGGCGTATTAATCACATCTATGTCCATTTTTCTGCACACCAGTCTTAGCTTATTCAAATACGCGTCGTTAGGATTCGGCACAAATGAAAGTAGGCTGCGTGATGGATTAGCTGACGAAATAACTGAGTACGAAAGACCTGGCAAAGGAAATAAGGATTACGCGCAGCAAAGAAAAATACATAATATAGAAGACCCAGGGCAAAGTGGCGTATAGGACTGGGACAACTCACCGGCATAAAAACAACAGCGGAATTAGTCCGCCTTATATAGGCCTAGCATATCAAGGTACTGCCAACACGGATAATAAAGCACCTGCGATCAACATGCAATTACATTGACTGTCAGGCGATATTGTTTGGCAGGTTTTTCTGGTACAAAGGGTTATCGATATCTAACAAAATAAGTGGATATATGCAATCACTAATTACTATTGAAGAGTCAAAACAATGGAATGGTTTTTAAAAGTTAATAATTTAGATCCGCATCTACGTGCAAATATACGACCTGTTGTTGCGACTATAACAACTTACGTTGAATACGCTAAAATCAACAAAACTTGCTTCAGTGAATATCCAAGTAGTCCAATTGTCACACATTCAACATGTACACATAAAAATGGACGTTCTCTTGATGCATTAACAGTTTAAAACTAATTGATCGAACCGACACAAATAAAGCTGAAGATTTTTTAGTATCAATATATGTTATTACCAAAACACAACGCAGAATTTCAGCAAGATACCATTGGATTTATTGTTGATAAGATTAGTTGAGTCACATAATGTACGCTGGCTATTGTTATTGAACTGAATATTGCTATTTCGCATATTGATAGCCTTATGATGCAGTTTTGTGAAATGTTACATTATGAAAAGATCAACTAAAATACACCTTGTAGAATACATCCTGTGTCAGACTTGATCCAAGATCTCCCGCATACATCCCGATGATAAAACCCAATCCCAAGCCGTAATCGTATGCCCGCTTGAGGGAAAATAGTTCCGCTTGATTAAACAATAAAAAACTGAACAGCACAATACCGCGTGATCACCTAGATAAATGTGAACTTTCCGCGGCATTCGCGAGACAGATAGGTTTAAAGTCTGATTTATTTACACATATATATTTGTCTGTATAATGTAACAAAACGTTACATTAAATTTTATACTTTGTGTACACGAAGGAAATGGATTTTAGCTAATGCCTTGTCATTATTACAGGCTTATTTACCATCTAAGGTTGGCGTGTTTCTTGCCAATAAACATCATTTGTCAGCCACGAAAGTCAGCAGCGTGTGCGAGTTGCATAGTATGTCTGCGGGCCCGGGGGCAACTGCAGCAAACCTTTAAACTATGCACGTCACGCGCACCATTGCTGTCCCGGAAACACTACTCTACACGCGCCCATACCGTAATTCCACTTCCGCTTCCGTTCCGTCATTATGTGAAATTAAGTGCTGCAGCGCAGCAGCATTGGTCCGCTTTTGTGGAACGTCTCTAAACATCGATGTTGGACCCGACACGAAATATATAATTTAACCTCAGACCCCCCCCCCCCCCGTCATACACCCACACCCACTTCATAAAACTTTGAATTGACCCGTGGGTACCGTGAATACGTTGTGTGCGTTATTGTGCTTTAATGGTTTTCTCAAATAATAACAATATAAATTCGTATCCATATACAATCAATCAAACTGACAAGCAAAGGAAAGGAAAGAAATTGCTTATAGTTCCTTTTTTAATTATATATGATATATTATGCGTCATAATTTTAAATAAGTGACATTAGTCACCAGTGAGTTATAATAAATATTACAGTTTATAGCAACTAGTTTTGAAGGATGAGCTTTGACGTATATGTTGAAAATAATATAATATTAAATTAACCAATAGTTATTTACAAGTAATTTCTGATAAAAGTACTACTAAAGTATACCACAATCGTCTAATCAATACATGTATTGCAGTAAAATATATATTCGTTCTTCATGCAGTAACCGTTTACATTATTTTATCATAACAAAAACTGTCTATATGCACTCGAAGACAACAGCCTAATAAAACACCGTGATCGGAAAATAAACTGTATTATGCTAACCCACTCTCCGTGAAACAAATGTGAGTCGATTTTACTGAAATGCTCACTATCTTCCCTCGACAATCACACCACGGCAATTGTCAGTAACAGTCACACCACGGGTATTGTCACTAACAATCACACCACGGGTATTGTCACTAACAATCACACCACGGGTATTGTCACTAACAATCACACCACGGGTATTGTCACTAACAGTCACACCGCGGGTATTGTCACTCACAGTCTCACCACGGGTATTGTCACTCACAGTCACACCGCGGGTATTGTCACTCACAGTCACTCCACGGGTATTGTCACTAACAGTCACACCGCGGGTATTGTCACTCACAGTCACTCCACGGGTATTGTTACTAACAGTCACAGCGCCGGTATTGTCACTCACAGTCACACCGCGGGTATTGTCACTCAGAGTCACACCACGAGTATTGTCACTAACAGTCACACGGCGGTAGTGTCACTCACAGTCACACCATGGGAAGTGTTACTAATAGTCACATCACGACTAATATCCAGTGTTGTCCTTCAATGTCAGACCAGGTTTACTGGTGTGACGCAAAATATTATTCTTCGAAAATAATGCAGTAGTGTTGCTAATACGCATGCGCAAAACGGCAAATTAGCTTATTATCGCTATCACTCGTATTAGGCCGTACACAGGTTTAGACCGTACACCGGCGAGACGACGGAGAGCAAATATAGAAGTTCGTGCGTGCATTACCAATACACGAGGGAACATTGCAAAAGTCACCAAAGTGATCCAGCAACGCAACAGGAGAGCAACCTTTTCTGTAGTGGCGCATTTTACAGACGCAGACAACGACTTAGTGTGTCGAGAGATTATGTCAAGATCCCAACGTTTCTTTGTCACACGGGTTAGAATATGTTTTTGTTCCCTTGTTTCGCTATGGTATAACGCTATAACGCTACAGTATCGCAAGTTAAACCAGCCGCACCAAAAGCGTCGAGTTCTCGTTCATGGCTGACTGAACTGGAGCAAAGACGAACGAAGGAATGGGTGGCAACGAGCATCAACTCACATATATAGCGACCTTCTACCATGAACACTGTCTGCATAATTCGCATACGACTTCATTAGTTACAATTTAGATATGATAATCACCGCAGCAATAACTATGCCAACCACGAAAGCGTTGCGTTACATTCGGGTGTGTCGAGAGATTATGTCAAGATCCCTAAGCGCAGTATAAATGGCGGGATATTGGATATGGTAATTCATACGGACGTTCCGCGGTTTCCCGAGAGTGGGGATGATTTTATTGTCGTAATCAATGCTGACCGCCAGTACAATACCCCGAGATGTGGTTTAGACATCTCAATAACTGTATCGTGATAGTGCGACGTTGCGCGTTTCGCAAGGTGATGCGTGGTTTGTAGCCCACGCAAACAACAAGAGAATAGACGTGTAGTTTCAGTCTTGTTGGCCGGTTGATAGGTGAAGAAGTGATTTCTTTGTCGGATGAAATGATGGCTGGGCGATTGCTTGATTGTTAGATGGATGGGTAGTTTCGTATCTGCTGCAGGAGGCTTAGATCCTTTCTTTCAGTCCTTCGATCTGTTCAGTGAGGGAATTAAAAGAACGAACGATGGTTGCGTAGGAACTGCAACGATCCTGACTCTTGCCATTAAATGATGAAATGGCGCGATCCAAAATCAACATACAACATAACAATCACCTGCAGCAACAATGACACATTTGACATGACTATTCACAACTTAAAAACGTTTTATATAATATAAACGAAGATGGATCGTTTTCCCAGTTGTAATCACAACTCCACAGGGATATTGAACGGTGCTCCATATTCGTGCTCACGTCCGTCTACGTCTACGAACGAGGAGTGTGACAGATGAACCGAATGCATCATTCTATGAAGTGTCCGTGGTGTGAGGTTGACTAGGCGAGATCACTTAGAAGTGTCCGTGGTGTAAGGTTGACTATGTGAGATCACACAGTAGTGTCCGTGGTGTGAGGTTGACTAGGCGAGATCACACAGTAGTGTCTGTGGTGTGAGGTTGACTAGGTGAGATCACACAGAAGTGTCCGTGGTGTGAGGTTGACTATGTGAGATCACACAGAAGTGTCCGTGGTTTGAGGTTGACTAGGTGAGATCACACAGTAGTGTCCGTGGTGTGAGGTTGACTAGGCGAGATCACAAAGTAGTGTCCGTGGTGTGAGGTTGACTATGTGAGATCACACAGAAGTGTCCGTTATTTGAGGTTGACTATGTGAGATCACACAGTAGTGTTCGTGGTGTGAGGTTGACTAGGTGAGACCACACAGAAGTGTCCGTGGTGTGAGGTTGACTATGTGAGATCATACAGAAGTGTCCGTGGTTTGAGGTTGACTAGGTGAGATCACACAGTAGTGTCCGTGGTGTGAGGTTGACTAGGCGAGATCACACAGTAGTGTCCGTGGTGTGAGGTTGACTATGTGAGATCACACAGAATTGTCCATGGTTTGAGGTTGACTATGTGAGATCACACAGTAGTGTTCGTGGTGTGAGGTTGACTAGGTGAGACCACAAAGAATTGTCCGTTGTGTGAGGTTGACTATGTGAGATCACACAGAAGTGTCCGTGGTGTGAGGTTGACAAGGCGAGATCACACAGTAGCGCCCGTGGTCTGAGGTTGACTAGGTGATATCACACAGAAGTGTCCGTGGTGTGAGGTTGACTAGGTGAGATCACACAGAAGTGTCCGTGTTGTGAGGTTGACTATGTGAGATCACACAGTAGTGTCCGTGGTGTGAGGATGACTATGTGAGATCACACAGTAGTGTCCGTGGTGTGAGGTTGACTAGGCGAGATCACACAGTAGTGTCCGTGGTGTGAGGTTGACTATGTGAGATCACACAGAATTGTCCATGGTTTGAGGTTGACTATGTGAGATCACACAGTAGTGTTCGTGGTGTGAGGTTGACTAGGTGAGACCACAAAGAATTGTCCGTTGTGTGAGGTTGACTATGTGAGATCACACAGAAGTGTCCGTGGTGTGAGGTTGACAAGGCGAGATCACACAGTAGCGCCCGTGGTCTGAGGTTGACTAGGTGATATCACACAGAAGTGTCCGTGGTGTGAGGTTGACTAGGTGAGATCACACAGAAGTGTCCGTGTTGTGAGGTTGACTATGTGAGATCACACAGAAGTGTCCGTGGTGTGAGGTTGACAAGGCGAGATCACACAGTAGCGCCCGTGGTCTGAGGTTGACTAGGTGATATCACACAGAAGTGTCCGTGGTGTGAGGTTGACTATGTGAGATCACACAGAAGTGTCCGTGGTGTGAGGTTGACTAGGTGAGATCACACAGAAGTGTCCGTGTTGTGAGGTTGACTATGTGAGATCACACAGTAGTGTTCGTGGTGTGAGGTTGACTAGGTGAGACCACAAAGAATTGTCCGTGGTGTGAGGTTGACTATGTGAGATCACACAGAAGTGTCCGTGGTGTGAGGTTGACAAGGCGAGATCACACAGTAGCGCCCGTGGTCTGAGGTTGACTAGGTGATATCACACAGAAGTGTCCGTGGTGTGAGGTTGACTAGGTGAGATCACACAGAAGTGTCCGTGTTGTGAGGTTGACTATGTGAGATCACACAGTAGTGTCCGTGGTGTGAGGATGACTATGTGAGATCACACAGTAGTGTCCGTGGTGTGAGGTTGACTAGGCGAGATCACACAGTAGTGTCCGTGGTGTGAGGTTGACTATGTGAGATCACACAGAATTGTCCATGGTTTGAGGTTGACTATGTGAGATCACACAGTAGTGTTCGTGGTGTGAGGTTGACTAGGTGAGACCACAAAGAATTGTCCATTGTGTGAGGTTGACTATGTGAGATCACACAGAAGTGTCCGTGGTGTGAGGTTGACAAGGCGAGATCACACAGTAGCGCCCGTGGTCTGAGGTTGACTAGGTGATATCACACAGAAGTGTCCGTGGTGTGAGGTTGACTAGGTGAGATCACACAGAAGTGTCCGTGTTGTGAGGTTGACTATGTGAGATCACACAGAAGTGTCCGTGGTGTGAGGTCGACAAGGCGAGATCACACAGTAGCGCCCGTGGTCTGAGGTTGACTAGGTGATATCACACAGAAGTGTCCGTGGTGTGAGGTTGACTATGTGAGATCACACAGAAGTGTCCGTGGTGTGAGGTTGACTAGGTGAGATCACACAGAAGTGTCCGTGTTGTGAGGTTGACTATGTGAGATCACACAGTAGTGTTCGTGGTGTGAGGTTGACTAGGTGAGACCACAAAGAATTGTCCGTGGTGTGAGGTTGACTATGTGAGATCACACAGAAGTGTCCGTGGTGTGAGGTTGACAAGGCGAGATCACACAGTAGCGCCCGTGGTCTGAGGTTGACTAGGTGATATCACAAAGAAGTGTCCGTGGTGTGAGGTTGACTAGGTGAGATCACACAGAAGTGTCCGTGTTGTGAGGTTGACTATGTGAGATCACACAGTAGTGTCCGTGGTGTGAGGATGACTATGTGAGATCACACAGTAGTGTCCGTGGTGTGAGGTTGACTAGGCGAGATCACACAGTAGTGTCCGTGGTGTGAGGTTGACTATGTGAGATCACTCAGAAGTGTCCGTGGTTTGAGGTTGACTATGTGAGATCACACAGTAGTGTTCGTGGTGTTAGGTTGACTAGGTGAGACCACACAGTAGTGTCCGTGGTGTGAGGTTGACTAGGCGAGATCACACAGAAGTGTTCGTGGTGTGAGGTTGACTATGTAAGATCACACAGAAGTATAATTGGTTTGAGGTTGACTATGTGAGATCACACAGTAGTGTTCGTGGTGTGAGGTTGACTATGTGAGATCACACAATAGTGTTCGTGGTGTGAGGTTGACTATGTGATATCACACAGAAGTGTCCGTGGTGTGAGGTTGACAAGGCGAGATCACACAGTAGCGTCCGTGGAGTGAGGTTGACTAGGTGAGATCACACAGAAGTGTCCGTGGTGTGAGGTTGACTATGCGAGATCACACAGAAATGTCCGTGGTGTGAGGTTGACTAGGTGAGATCACACAGAAGTGTCCGTGTTGTGAGGTTGACAATGTGAGATCAAACAGTAGTGTCCGTGGTGTGAGGTTGACTATGTGAGATCACACATTAGTTTCCGTGGTGTGAGGTTGATTAGGCGAGATCACACATTAGTGGCCGTGGTGTGAGGTTGACTATGTGAGATCACTCAGAAGTGTCCGTGGTTTGAGGATGACTATGTGAAATCACACAGTAGTGTTCGTGGTGTTAGGTTGACTAGGTGAGACCACACAGTAGTGTCCGTGGTGTGAGGTTGACTAGGCGAGATCACACACAAGTGTCCGTGGTGTGAGGTTGACTATTTGAGATCACACAGAAGTGTCATTGGTTTGAGGTTGACTATGTGAGATCACACAGTAGTGTTCGTGGTGTGTGGTTGACTATGAGAGATCACACAGTAGTGTTCGTGGTGTGAGATTGACTAGGTGAGACCACACAGAAGTGTCCGTGGTTTGAGGTTGACTAGGTGAGATCACACAGTAGTGTCCGTGGTGTGAGGTTGACTAGGCGAGATCACACAGTAGTGTCCGTGGTGTGAGGTTGACTAGGCGAGATCACACAGTAGTGTCCGTGGTGTGAGGTTGACTATGTGAGATCACACACAAGTGTCCGCGGTTTGAGGATGACTATGTGAGATCACACAGTAGTGTTCGTGGTGTGAGGTTGACTATGTGAGATCACACAGAAGTGTCCGTGGTGTGAGTTTGACAAGGTGAGATCACACAGAAGTGTCCGTGGTGTGAGGTTGACTATGTGAGAGCACACAGAAGTGTCCGTGGTGTGAGGTTGACTGGGTGAAATCACACAGAAGTGTCCGTGTTGTGAGGTTGACTATGTGAGATCACACAGTAGTGTCCGTGGTGTGAGGTTGACTATGTGAGATCACACAGTAGTGTCCGTGGTGTGAGGTTGACTATGTGAGATCACACAGTAGTGTCCGTGGTGTGAGGTTGACTATGTGAGATCACACAGTAGTGTCCGTGGTGTGAGGGTGACTAGGTAAGTTCACACAGAAGTGTCCGTGGTGTGAGGTTGACTAGGTAAGATCACACAGTAGTGTTGTGGGTTTTTTTAAAGTCACTGATCACTGGCAGCAGAAGCCGTGCTTCGTTGAACGACTAATTGCGGTAATGCATGTGCTGTTATCAATGGTCATTACCTGTGATTGTATGTCTGAGGTCGGTGATAATATTATGACTAAGAATTGGAAACGTGTTGGAATCGACATAATATCAAAATAAAGTGTTCAGTCAGTAGATTTACTGGGGAAAAGAAAACAGGACTATGTCAGTATGTATGTACGTGCTGTGTGCGTGTGTGCGTGTGTGCGTGTGTGCGTGTGTGCGTGTGTGCGTGTGTGCGTGTGTGCGTGTGTGCGTGTGTGCGTGTGTGCGTGTGTGCGTGTGTGCGTGTGTGCGTGTGTGCGTGTGTGCGTGTGTGCGTGTGTGCGTGTGTGCGTACGTACGCCATGTGTATGTATGTGTTTGTTTGTCATATTAGTTTATTTTTATTTGTTTTTGTGTGTGTTTGTGTGCGTGTGCATGAGTGCTTGTTTATGTATGTGTGTGTGTATGTGCGCGCGCGTGTTTGTATGTGTGTGTATGTGTGTGTGGTGTGTGTAGTGTGTGTGATGTGTGTGTTGTGTGTGTGTGGTGTATGTGTGGTGTGTGGTGTGAGTGTGTTTGTTTGTGTGTGTGTATGTGAGCGCGCGCGTGTATATATGTGTGTGGTGTGTGTGGTGTGTGTGGTGTGTGTGGTGTGTGTGGTGTGTGTGGTGTGTGTGGTGTGTGTGGTGTGTGTGGTGTGTGTGGTGTGTGTGGTGTGTGTGGTGTGTGTGGTGTGTGTGGTGTGTGTGGTGTGTGTGGTGTGTGTGGTATGTGTGGTGTGTGTGTGGTGTGTGTGGTGTGTGTGGTGTGTGTGGTGTGTGTATGTGTGTGGTGTGTGTGGTGCGTGTGGTGCGTGTGGTGCGTGTGGTGTGTGTGGTGCGTGTGGTGCGTGTGGTGCGTGTGGTGCGTGTGGTGCGTGTGGTGCGTGTGGTGCGTGAGGTGCGTGTGGTGCGTGTGGTGCGTGTGGTGCGTGTGGTGTGTGTGGTGTGTTTGGTGTGTGTGGTGTGTGTGGTGTGTGTGGTGTGTGTGTTTGTTT
>OZ023215.1:35547429-35552429 GCA_963995525.1 Escarpia spicata
TACCTGTGCAGTTATTAATTTTATTCGAATTACCTCGGCAATTCGAAGCTATAGATACGACATCAATTAATTAGTATCATCATAACTTCTAATCAACTTGTGCGACGGTTCGATCCGCTGTTTTTAATAAAAAATCCCTTTCACCGCCTCTCATTGTATTGACTAGCTTGCTGACACTTTAACACGCCCGATAGTTGGGTTGCGTCACACACTCGATAACACGTCCTGAACATTACAATTACGCCGCGGGATGTCGCTAATGAAGCTGTGGAAGATTGACGGATACTAATGGGTTATAGCAGCATTTATTGCCTGCCGTTAACAGTTTCGTCGATGATTTTATGAACACTTCAATTGGTCTGAGCAGCAGAGTGGCAGCAGGTCACATGATATGACGTCATCAGCGAGATCGTGCGTAATGAGCGTCGTGAGACGTAATGTTGACTTCCTGTTTGTGTTCCTGTCACGGACGCAGGCGAAACGTCATGGAATAAACGGCATAATGCAACATATAGCATTTTGCCTCTTGCTATTATAATTACGGTAACTGTAGTGGGTGTGTACAACAATAACACATTGTTTACACGTCAGCGCCAACACACCTAAATGTTGTTGTGTCGCATGTCCCATGTTTCTAACCCCTCCAGACAGGTCCACGTCACCTGCTCCCTGACTAACCCCTCCAGCCAGTTCCACGTCACCTACTCCTTGACTAATCCCTCCAGCCAATTCCACGTCGCCTACTCCCTGACAAACCCTCCAGCCAGTTCCACGTCATCTACTCCCTGACTAACCCCTCCAGCCAGTTCCACGTCACCTACTCCCTGACTAACCCCTCCAGACAGTTCCACGTCACCTACTCCCTGACTAACCCCTCCAGCCAGTTCCACGTCACCTACTCCCTGACTAACCCCTCCAGCCAGTTCCACGTCACATACTCCCTGACTAAACCCTCCAGCCAGTTCCACGTCACCTACTCCCTGACTAACCCATCCAGCCAGTTCCACGTCACCTACTCCCTGACTAACCCCTCCAGCCAGTTTCACGTCAACTACTCCCTGACTAACCCATCCAGCCAGTTTCACGTCACCTACTCCCTGACTAACCCATCCAGCCAATTCCACGTCACCTACTCCCTGACTAACCCCTCCAGCCAGTTCCACGTCACCTACTCCCTGACTAACCCATCCAGCCAGTTCCACGTCACCTACTCCCTGACTAACCCCTCCAGCCAGTTCCACGTCACCTACTCCCTGACTAACCCCTCCAGCCAGTTCCACGTCACATACTCCCTGACTAAACCCTCCAGCCAGTTTCACGTCACCTACTCCCTAACTAAACCCTCCAGCCAGTTCCACGTCACCTACTCCCTGACTAACCCATCCAGCCAGTTCCACGTCACCTACTCCCTGACTAACCCCTCCAGCCAGTTCCACGTCACATACTCCCTGACTAAACCCTCCAGCCAGTTTCACGTCACCTACTCCCTGACTAACCCATCCAGCCAGTTCCACGTCACCTACTCCCTGACTAACCCCTCCAGCCAGTTCCACGTCACCTACTACCTGCCTAACCCTTTGAATGTAGTTTACTCAACAACAACAATATATTACATGCACAGTATGGTGTGCTGCTGCTGCTGCTGCTGCTGCTGCTTCTGCTGCTGCTGCTGCTGCTGCTGCTGCTGCTGCTGCTGCTGCTGCTGCTGCTGCTGCTGCTGCTGCTGCTGCTGCTGCTGCTGCTGCTGCTGCTGCTGCTGCTGCTGAAAGGATATAGACTTATATGCTATGCCCTTCTCAAACGGAAAAACTGAATAAATACAATTCGAATTATAACTAAATTACAAAATAATATTCACAATTCATCTATAAATTTGTTACCACAGTGCAGGTGTTACTAATACATGGGTTTAACTAAACATCATCTTCAATTAACAATTCACGAATATGTAGACAGTAACATAATGACAACTAGAATGTTTTTTTAATTGTGTTAAACTTGGAAACTGAGTCAATTTATTTGGTAAATTGTTCCATGTTTTTATGCCCTTGACGGTGAGTGACAGCAGTCGGGGGGGGGGGGGGGGTTTGTCTTTTTAAGATAGAACTGTTTGCTTTGTCTGGTATCATGTATGGGTATAGCTGCAGTTGGTTCAAAGAATACTTGAACACGACCATTTAAAGAATGGTTGTTTGCTTTACAAAGTATAATCATAGTCTTGTACTTAACTAAATCTTAAATACAGATGTATGATCATGGTAATTAAGGTTATAAATAATACGTATAGCTTTTTTTATGTAACATATATTGTTTTCTTAGTCTAGATTGATAAGTATTTCCCCAGATATCACAGCAATATGACATATGTTGTTCAACAAGTGAATTATATAATGTGTGTAACGCTTGACTATCAAGAACATGCATATATTTATACAAAACTGCTATGCTTTTTGATACGTTTGATTCAACCATTCAACCATTGTCCAAGGAATTGTGTATATGATACCTGCTCAGTGTTTGTCCCATTCAAAAGTATATTCACATCTGTTCTAGGTTGTTTTTTATTGTTAAGCATTATAAAAATGTGTTTTGTTCACATTAAGCGATAATTTGTTCACTCGGAAACACAGGTCTCGTTTTTTAGTTCCGTTCTTAGCAACAGTGCTTACGTCATCAGTGTTACTAGCCCAGCTAAAATGTTTGTATCATCAGCAAACTAAATAATATGAAGCAATTTTTAGACTACACCCATGTTATTTATGTACAGAATACATAATAACGGGCCAAGGATTGAACCTTGCGGGACTCCACACTTGATTTCCTTTTGTTCTGAGTTACTGTTGTTACAGCATACATATTGTCTACGGTTGGTTAAGTAGCTTTTTATCCTGTCCAGAGCCAGACATGATATTCCGTTGCATTGCAATTTACTTAGCAGTATGTTGTGGTCAACAGTGTCAAAGGTTTTTTTAGATCGATAAAGACATCAATCGTACTTTGGCATTTATCCATTTTCGACAAATTCTGTTAAAGCTAGTGAAGTTGAGTGATTACTTCTGAAGCCATACTGCCCATCTGTCAATATGTGTTGTGTTTCAATGAAAGACGTTAGCCTTTCGCTCAATATTTCTTAAGTATTTTTTTTAAATTGGGATAAGAGAGATATAGGTCTATAATTAGACAATTTAAAACGATCTCCCGACTTAAATATAGGAATGAGTTTTGCTAATTTCATATAATTTGGAAATGATCCGCTGATCAAAGATCTGTTAAAAATATGGGTTAGCTGTTGTACAATTTGCTTTATTACATGCTTAACTGTTTTCATGCTGATTTCATCGTGTCCGTATGAAGTTTTACTTTTGCACCCAGACACAATTTCGAGTACTTCTTGCTCAGTAACGGGGGACATATACATTGATTGTGATACAGTACGTTTTACAAAGTCGGTTGGCTTTGTTCCCGGGCAGGGTTCGATGAGGTTGGATAATTTCGTACCTATGTCAACGAAGAAATTGTTAAAATGATTAGCTATTTCTTTATTTTCTAGGTTTTCACCAACACAAAACTTGTTCAAATATGTGGTTTCAGATTTTCTTTTACCCATTATGCTGTTAAGAGTTTTCCAAGTTTCTCTTATATTAGTTTTATAATCGTCATATGTTTGTGTAATACTTATTTTTGTTTAGAAGTAATATTTGTGTTACTTATTTTTTATATTTTTGTAGTTCCTTCCTCACCGACCCGTAGTCCTAAATCTCCTAATCATTCTGCCTTCCGTCCAGTTCCCCGGAACTTCGTCCGGTCCATTTCCTCCATCCCGTGACGCGTGCTCTTTAGCAATTTGCATCCACAATATCGTGCGTAAACGCACACACATGCACGCGCGTAGACGCATATATGAAAAGGCACGCACACACATTTATATAACATATTTAGGCCTATGCATCAACTCTCTCCAATATGTTTAGTGATTGAGTACCGCATGGGCTAAGACGTTTGCGCTGTGCTATTTTATTCCCCGTGTCTAAATAACATAAATGGAATTATAACTAATTAGTTACAACAAGTGACATAATCTTGTGACGAATTCATTTTCGCGTATTAATTATAAAGTAGATGAATTGTTCACTGAAAAGTTGGATTAGTGTTGTAATGAACATAACTACCAGCAAGCGGTGCTTTGAGCAGTCATAAGGACAGAACACCGATATTCTCATAGGAACACACATTTCGCTTCAACTGCGAATCAGGGATCGATGCAAAGTCCTAACCATCTTATGTAATAAACATGAATCTAATGGTTGTTATGAGATAATTTAGTCTCATGGCTTTGAACGGTTCACTTATTTCAGTATGAAGCAAGGCAGGCGTGAGGCAGTGGTGACAGAAATAGACGGACTGGTTAATCCAATCCTAAGGTCGCCGACCCCTTTAGTAGCTTGGCCACTGCCGGCGAAACTAGATCAGCTCGACGGCCGAAGGATGATGAAGCGACTGGGCCAGGCGTCATTCCAAAACCGCATCTATAACTGCATAGCCCTTCTTGACGTTCATCCGTTTACGAGTCTAATTCCATTCTGGATATTCTCTAACTATCTGTGCATGCTCCTTTGCAGACAACGTGCAACAGTTTGAATCGTAGTGTGGCAATCATATTATGTTTTCTTTCAAAGACATTAGGATTCCTAAAGTATTTCACTCTTACAATACGGCTTGAAGTATTTTTATCTTTCGGAAATAAGTGTTGTAATTAAACTGTGTCATTATCCAGCCTAAGACAGACAGTGAACTGCGCTCAACAGAATCACGGATAACTTAATTAGCTGTTTAGTAGGCCCCTGTAGAATCAAAATGGCTGGGACGGAACCATTAATTCCTAACGGATCCAGAACGTGACGTCACAATCAGAATATACCAGATGTAAACATTGACGAATCTGACTTGATGAGCAAAGTTAATCGAACTATCCATCACGTGACCTGTTGCCTAGCAAAGCT
>OZ023215.1:35557429-35577429 GCA_963995525.1 Escarpia spicata
CACTGAACACCAATATATATAGTACTACTAGGCCTACTACCCCTACCCCTACCCCTACCCCTACCATTACCACTACCCCTACCCCTACCACTAACACTACCACTACCACTACCCCTACCCCTACCCCTACCCCTACCCCTACCCCTACCCCTACCCCTACTCCTACTCCTACCGCTACCACTACCACTACCACTAACACTAACACTAACACTAACACTAACACTAACACTAACACTACCCCTATCACTACCACTACCACTACCACTAGCACTACCACTACCACTACGCCTACCACTAGCACTACCCCTACTACTACCACTACTACTACCCCTACCCCTACCATTACCACTACCCCTACACCTACCACTACCACTACCACTACCACTAGCACTACCCCTACCACTACTACTACCCCTACCCCTACCACTAGCACTACCACTAACTAAAGGACTGGGAGAGAAGGGGAGAACGAGAGGGGAAGATAAAGAGGGGTGGAGACAATTGGTGGAGAGAGCAGGGCAAGATCAGTGAGGGAAAAGAACAAGAAGAACAGATAACAGAAATATAAGATCGAAATCGAGGCCAGTTTCACCCCTTACAAACAGGGAAACACGACTGGAACAACAACAAAATATACCCAAACGAACCTGTTCGACAGTGGCGACACAGTCGGCGGGGTTGAGAGCGATGTGGTTGCGCAGTGACTTCTGAACGTCGGCCCAGCGTCGAGGGATGCACGGGTTCTGCTCGATGAGCCGCGCACTCAGCCGTCTGATCGCCGTCTTCACGTGCTCGATGCTCTGGTTGACGTTGATGTGCCGGATTCCTGTCCGCCCCACCGCCTTCACGCTGCTCACCTCGTAGTAGCCAAGAATGTGGGGGAAGGAGATGGCGTTGGATGGGCCTTCGCTACAAGTACATTCCAATATCCCGTAATCATAAAGATACAAAGTATTTTAGGGTTTTCTTAATCTTTTCATAAATATGTTGTAAAATTAAGTTATGTAAGACAGCAATGGCCGTCTGCTGTAAAGACTCATGTAACTAATATGCGCTTTAAAGGAACAAGTATGGAAATCTCCATTAAGGGCTGCACTGTTTTATGTACCCTTGGATATCAAGAACAGTTTGAAAAAAATCCCAACAAGTTACTTATAGTGCGCGTCAACTGTTAGCCTATACATCATAAACAGTTTTAATGACAAATCATTTATTCTGCTTGATCGATATCAATCTCTGAACTGGCAATGTGAACATGATATTTGGGGCGGAATATTTAAATAACATTATAATTAAATAACCGCCGCCAGACAGATATACATTTCTAAATTAGCTGACTGAACTGATGCAACGTGGGGTGAACTAAATTACCCAAGATTCGAATATTTGATAGTCCGCCGTTCTAACCACTATGTTGCCCTACCCCACTCACCTGAAGCTTGTCTCGTCCTCAGAGTCGGTTGCCTCGTCGTTGAAGCCGAGGTTGACGAAGCCGACAGTCTCGGGCCCGGCCGAGCGCCGCAGACAGCGACAGTCTGCCTGACACAGCAGACAGTCGGACATGCGGTCGACACCCCGGAAGTAACCCGTGTGGTGCTCGCGGGCGTCCACAAGGAGCTCCCTCAACTTCTCCCAGATCTCCTCAAATACCTCTCGGCTGAGAGACTCGTGGTCGGCGTGGGTACCGATGATCATCACCTGCGTGTGTGGGGAAAGGCTGTTATGACTCTTTGTCTGTATGTCAACTTGTGTGTGTGTGTGTGTGCGTGCGTGCGTGCGTGCGTGTGGGGGTGCGTGCGTGCGTGCGCATGTGCGTGTACGTGTGCTGTACCCTGTTTCAGCAGAAATGTTCAGACAGACAAAACTATTGGTAACGTTTTGTGTGAAATTGTTTTCAATATACGCATAGCGGCAATATAGGCTTCACGTAGTAACACAACGGGCATAGGCGTCGGAACATAGTGAATATATTGGGGGTTGGGTTCAGCTGCACAACCCTTGACAAAATATTGGAGGGCCCACCCCATAGAAACCCCCCCCCCCACGGTTCCGGCGCCTATGAAAAGTAACATTATTTAACGATTTCACTGTTATTACATATATTACCCTCCGACATAGTTACATTTATTGTAATGGTGTCCTCTTTCTTTTTCCTTGACATATGTGTCTACGTTTTAATATTTTTTAGTTTCCGGAGCAACACAAAAAAACAATTACACGTCTTTAATTGTAAAACGAAGCCGGATATTTCCCGTAAGAACGCCAACGTTAACAATTCTTAGCGCCGAAGAGAAGAACCGCACCTGAGCGTTGGGCACCCGACTGAAGATGTACTGCAGCCAGAGCTGGAGGCGACCGAGCAAGAAGCTGTCTCGCTCCACCGTCGACAGGCAGTACTCGCTCATGTTGAAGCATACCAGGTAGAGCGCGCCTTGGGTGATGAAGAAGTTGTGGGTCTCGTTGAAGTCTACGTCGCCACCGCAGTCGAAGCACCGGAGTGTCGTATCGTCCAGCTGGATGTCCTTCACGTCCACGCCCTCTGTCTTCTCCGTCGTCTGAGTCCGCGGGATCACCCAGAAGGTTCTCTTCAGGGCCTTCGTGGGAGCAATGCGGGTTATTAGTAAACGATATTGGCGGTATTTGAATACAGAGGAGCCCCGACAGAGGGAATAGTGGTACGATATTACTACCAACAACCCCGTAATTCAAAGTATTTCTAGGAGGCAAATACCTACGACTATGGAACGTACTAGAAAAGAAATGTAGCTTGTTACAAAAAAATATTATAGGAAAAATATACGTGCCACGTAGAAAACAGTATCATTCAATCGTTGTAAATTTGAACTCAAGTAGAATTTCTTTGTTTACAGTTTCACGTTTTTCATTATATACATACCATCATAAAAACTAGACTATATTACAAATGGTAACGAGTGTAGCTGAGTGTAACGATATTTCGTCTTTGGACAAGTTTTGTTAAGAACGAGTTGACAAGACAAAAACCGTGATTCGTGCACCAACGAGACGCCAGAGATTTGAGCTAAGCAAGAACTCGACTTACATTGAGAAGTGACGTCTTTCCGACCCCCTCCTGTCCAACTATCACCAGCTTGACGGTCTTGTTCGGCACCGGGTCCTGCTGCAGTGAGCCGAGGTACTCGCGCACCTCTGTCGCCCGCTCGGGGAAGTCAACCGGGATGTTCAACAACGGGTTCGAGTGGAACGAGATCTCGTCGAGTCTCGAGAGAACTGCGATCGACAAAGGAAGTTGTGAGAGTTTGTTGTTGTCGACTCTGAGTTCCTCGAGAGACGCCAGTAAACCGATGTCAATGGGCAGCTCAAGGAGCCAGTTATTGTCGATCTGTAGCGACCGCAAAGCAGTACACTTTACGATGGACGCCGGCAGTCGCTTGAGGCTGTTGAAGCTCACGTCAATCGCCATCAGATGGCGAAGAAAGCCAAGTTCAAGCGGAAGTTTGCGCAGAGCATTGTGCGCACAGCGAAGCGTGCGTAGTTTCGGGCATTCCTTGAGTGTGCTCGGTAACGTCTCCAACTTGTTATAGCGGACGTCGATGAGTTCCAGACTCGGCAGTTCGGACAGGGTCAGTTTGACCAGACCGCACGAGACGAGAATGAGACTGCGCATGCTCTGGTAGCTCGCCGCCTCCATCACTCGCAGTGTCGTGTTGAGTATTGTGATTGACAGCGACTTCGTCTGCGAAAGAGAATTACATTTATAATTTGTGAAAAATGGCAACAAGAACTGAAACGCGATGACCGCCTATAATAGAACATTGGCCGATACATTGACCGATACTTTGACCGATACATTGACCGATACATTGGTGGTGGATACAGAGGGGATAGTCATCTTTCGGTTGATAGTTCCAGCCGACATGTTCCACAGATTATATGAGATATATTGGAAAATATTTAAATACAGCTTTTTGTTTTTAACATCAGTAACGTTAATACCGTAGTCCCCGCCTTGTCGGACCATCTTTTATATAAAGGATAGTTAGCTGCATAAGAGAGGTGGCCGCTCTACAGGGAGACACACATTCTACATCTTATTTTCCGCACAGTACTCACAAGTAAATCAACAGAGTTACAATGGAATACTGAATGCAAGTACTCCAATAAGCTAGTCCTGTTCAGGACGGATTTAGGACTGTGGTGGCCCCTTGGCAGTGTTTCCCAATATCGTGTGATAATACTTCTCACTCGTTCCTACCGTCGACACCACAGCAGCATACGACAATTGCTCACTGAGAACACCAAGTTACATCATATGGAAACACTCACGTTACGTCTACAAAACGTTTCGACCATACAAAAATAACCCCAAAAGCCTTTTATGGAGGTCTCCTTAATAATAACAACAACAATAGCAGTGTGGGGGGTCCCAGAGAAAGTGCCCCGTCTGCCCTGTCCTAAATCCGGCACTGGTCGTGTTACTCGGTAGAGGACGCTGGACGATGGAATGCCTACAAACAATGCCGACTGACCTTCGACTCGAAGCGCTGGAAGTTCCTCATGTTGAGGTCGCCGCGGGTGTTAAGGAAGAAGGCGTGGGCGACGGGCACGTCGAGGACGGAGTAGAGGAAGACTGCGAGGTCGTCGGCCCGCTGACCGTGCGCTATGAGCAGCTGAACGATCCCCGTGCCTCGTCGCTTGTACTCCTGCAACTCGCCACACGTCGACACCTCTTCCATCAAGTAACTGTCCCCCTTCTTCGCTCCCCGCACCATCACGAACGGGTCGCGGGGCTGACGGCAGACGACAGTAGGTATTGAACATTGAATATGCAAAACAATTACTACTACCACTACTACTGTCAATGCCGCTATAACAGCATTGTAAAATATACAATTCAATCTATTAAATTATTAGATTACATATTAAATGGGAGGCTGCGAAAATAGTAGACAGGGAAGTAAACCGAAGAATAAGTTTACGATGACGTCATTAGACGTCACAAGTAGGCCTACTGATGATGTTTGCGTGATACGCAGACGAACTTCTCTAATCGCCTTGGATACACACAAAAAATTTTAAACTATTAATCTATTAAATTAATTTCATTAACTTTTACTCGAACAATTCAGTCTGCGTGAGAGCCAGAGCATTGTTCATAGTAGATCCCATAGAGGCGTATGTTCTGTTGTGATTTGTTATATATATTTCTACATTCGTCGGCTGCCCCCATAAGTCAAAGCGCGAGGAAGTATTGTTGAAAGGTTTTCGGTTTCTAAAGTTAACGACACATAAATTAATTGTGATGACTGATCTTTGTATTGACATCACGCTCCACATAAAATCTATCGGACCCAAAGATAGTCATGCGTACTTTGACCGGAAGTGCATAACAACCGGAAGTTAGTTGCGTCACCGTGCATTTCGGGATAATTCGCAAAGACAGAGTAGCAGTTTGTATTAGCGAGTGCGATCAGACGTGTCAATGTCTCGCCGCATAAATTGAACTGACCCGATTGTCGACTGAGTGCATATAGTCTAGAAGGACGCCGACGGTGCCTGCAAAGCCACTGTCGACAGCCGCATGCAGTACGCTCTGGTTCTTCTGCAAACAAGACGGCAGTTGACTGTGAATAAGTGGACCTCGGCGCAGGCAGGTAGGGCGACGTGCACGGTTGTTTAGAAGTTATTGAAATGTGAATAGACATGCTTTGTTATAATATGCATTTTGCAGTAACACGTCACTTCGTTACGGGTGCATGCATGTTTTAATTCATATTCCCACTAAAATTACAATATTTAAGCATTAGCGAGATACAAGAAATACTTAATTTATTAAAACATATTAAACACTGCAACTGGCGAATTAGGAATTAGTCTGATTGACAGAAACCTTTATCCGCATTCGTAACGCCACCTACAAACTGTAGACTATACAAATAAATAATGGAATATGTTTTAATTGAGTAGTGGAAATAGATACAGTACAAGAAAAAAAATTATAGATTGGGTAAGTTGATGAAATACTGCCGTAGTCTCACCGCATTTCTCGCCTCTACATTTGCGCCGTGCAGTAACAAGTAACGAACGACCTTGGAATGACCTTTTGTTGCTGCCAAATGCAGTGGGGAAACTCCGGACTGAAAACAGAGCAATATTTCCATGCACTTAACAATATCACAAACTTGTCTCTGATGTATTTGTTATCAAAATGCCCATGAGTCGCTCAGGAATTTAATTCACCGTACATGTAGATCTCCGCCCTTTATATGATACTTTATTCGAACAGCACGCAAATGTTACCATAAAAAAGAACAACTGACGTATTTTTCGCGAGGTAAAAATTGAGTTATTTTCTAGCTATCCACAAATCCACCGCGCACAAAATGTAATTTTTACATTACAATTACAACTTATTTAACTGTTGATCTGGAATTCGTGTAGCTTGTCGCCCATGGGTTCGGCGTAAACAGGCAGTAGTATTCGCCAGATGGCGCCACTCACCTCACTGACTACGTTGACGTCAACGCCAGACCGGAGTGCCTGTCGTACTGCCGACACCTCTCCCTTCGCTACAGCCTCCGCCAAGAGAATCCCATCCGGTCGGCCAGACGCATCGCTTGCACCTTTTGTTCGCTTTTCTCCTGTTTCACCAGTCACCGATGTCCCGTTCGGTTTTCCATTTCCGATGACGTCACCACCGTTGGCTTGCTTGTAGGGCACTGCTGCCCCCAGCGGCTCCTGCGCGAACGAAAGATCAGTCATTTATACATGTCTATTTTCTTTCTCCTTTTTGTTTATAATAATAATAATTAAATTAACGAGTTACGGAAAGGTGCCCCAAGGCCCAAACGTTGCGTGGAATGTTTGTTTAAGACGATAGAATCAGAATCAATTTATTATTGAACCAATTAAGTGGTCAGTGCTGAGCCATAGGACTTGACCACTGTCTTATTCACACCTGCCAACCAGCCTGCCAACCAGCCTGCCAACCAGCCAGCTAGTCAACCAGCCAGTCAACCAGTCAGTCAACTAGCCAGTCAACCAGCCAGTCAGTCAACCAGCCAGTCAACCAGCCAACAAGCCTGCCAACCAGCCAGCCAGCCAGCCAGCCAGCCAGCCAGCCAGCCAGCCAGTAAATCACCAACCAACCCGCCAGACTGCCAACCAGCCACCCAGCCAGTTAACCAGCCTGCCAACCAGCCAATCAACCACCCAACCAACCCACCAGACTGCTTGCCTGCCCTCCTCCGTCCTCACGCCTGCCTGCCGCCAACCGGTGCCCCCCCCCCCTCCGCTCCGCTCTGCTCCTCTGTATGTTTGTCTCTAACTAAAGGTACTGTGAACCAAATATTGAATCTCCACGTCCATAGATGCATACATCGGGATAACAATTCTGAAAGTCCAGTCAATTATTATCATAACAATTTCAGCAAACTTCCGAATCCAGTTAACATACGAACTGTTATTAGAGTTTGTAGTATAGTACCGAACATATGAATATTATAATATTATCGTTAACTAATCAAACTGAGTGCACCAAACCTTAACGCATTTGTTGCCTTTTTCCTTCCGCGTCAACTTGGACGAGAACTTCCGGAACATGGCGGACGACTCTGACTGCGGGACTTGCCCACTCGGCCTGTCGGTCGGCACTACGAATAGCGTCTGGAAACAAATGACGTTTTAGGATATCACATCAATTTGTCAGTGTGGCGGCAGGTTGATCTTTGAATACTGATAAAATGAGTACACCGTGTACCGTACAATTTCACTAAATGTATGTTAGTGGTACCTTGGACATACATCGACTCACCCTTGTGTTTGAAATAAGCCGTGTGTATTCTGGTTGGACTCGGTTCACATTCCCAGTTATGACGGCAATGCGAGTTGAGGAAGTTCGAGTTAACAACGTTGTACTGGACTAGTAAACACAATGACACATCCTTACCAAGCACACATATGATTACTCCAACGAGAGAAGACGATGTCAGACAAAATAACTGACTGGACAGCATCACATATTGGTCCAGCCAAAGTGTGCCGACCTCATTACGCCAGCAGAAGACAGACCAGACTTACGTAGCCTCTACGTGGACGTACCGCTGCCCCTACAGCCGATTCGGTCAAGGAATTAACTTGAACCGCTGTGAAATGCAGTCACGCACACGTCGTTTTGAAAGATTGTCATACAATACTGCATGTTATCACCAGACACTGATACGTAGTCGGCTTATATCACACATCTGTTTCAATCCTTCCGCACACCGCGTGTGTGCGTTCTTGTCTGTGCTGACGATTAAGTTAACTCCAGATTATCTACGGATCATCCGTACCGGATCCTAACCGTTAGCTGCCCACCAGCCACGGAAACACTGACTCGATCCTGTGTCGTGTTCATCGACGGCCAACACTGATCGAATCGCCCACAACTCAGATAAATACCCCATTCATGTTCACCCTACGGGTTAACACCGCGAACTACACGGACTGCATCATAAAGGGGTAATTGCCCTAGGAGATATGTCGTATACATACTGTTCTGCTTGAGTCGTTTTGTCGCGGGGTAATTGGAATGGTTTAGGCATGTTGTCATTCAGGTCGCTTACTGGGTTAAATGGCACGAGTGGAATGTTGTTGTCTGGCCACAACAGTTTGTACATTGACTGACACGCTGATCTGAGGTTTTATGTTTGATCCAACTAGGTCCAAGTTCGTTGTATGCGGACTTAGTGTATGCTCCGTTTATGTACACATGCAGTTCGTAATCCATTCCAATGCGAAAATCAATGTGTTCTAGCCTTTAAGCAATTGGCACATGTGTTTAAACCAACACGGTGTGAGATCTACAACACAATTGCTTTGTTGTTTGTGTATTTCACCGCGGAGTACCCGCGTCCTTTGTGCATTGTCAGCTGCTGGCAGCAGGCAAAGTGAGCAGGTACTCCAGGCGTCAAGATGACTCAAAGGTGATTTGGCCGCATGAAGTTACAAACCGTTGACGGATGGTAGCAACCGTTCACACTGCTGTGGGTGAATACATGTATCAACTAGAAATCACTGTTTAATAATAGTAATAATATTGCATTACTATGGTAACTTCCATTGCACCTAAGTCCTTGGAAACCAAACTCAGGGGTGCATCAAGACTGCTGCGGTTAGTCAAGGTTGGGGTTGCATTCGAGTTGTCAACAGATGGATGGACACGCCAGAGATAAAGGTAAGTTTTTAAATTACGGCAGAATTGTGTAATATGTTCTAATGATCTAACATTAAGAAGAAGTCTGAGCTTTGATATTTAAATAATTTATTCCATACCCGTTAAAATCCATTCTAAAACCATGTGATGTTCTGGTACCGGTTGAATGACTTTGCTGCTATCACAAATGTTTCACACACGATCTAGTTCACTGTGTATCTTTATAATAACATCGTAAAATCGTGTAACCTGTGAGCTTCTTCGGTGTCTATCACATTGACATCATAGGCACAGCAGTTCTCCCACGCCTAGTTTAATTCACATCGTTATATTGCTGAAAGACACGTGGTTGATACAACGTAGACTCATCACATGGCGTGGGAGCGGCAGAAATAACAACTGCTGGGCGAAATATAATACATAGAAGACCTAATGCAGAAGTAGAGGAACCGGAAGTGACGTGTCAGCGCACGTTCCAAGGAAGAATACAGAAACAGACCTTGGAACTTGGAAAGACATCGCATCTTTATTCGGCACATACTCTAAATATAAACGACAGCTGGGAAGCACAGGGACGCAGTCGGGAGACGGGAACGTAGTCGACAACATGCGGTAACACTAGGCACACGTGTGTTTTGGACTGCTGGGATAAACCCCGGGGTAGGTAAGTACTAGGTATACTCGTAGCACAATAGATGACCGACAGCCCAGGGCACGACTAAGTTGCTAGTCTCCAACTAATGAGTCATTCTATTAGTGAATTAGAGTGTGCATACGTTGTGGTTACAATAGATGTTCTTATTTTACTAGTTATCCGTTTAGAAAGTATCTTGACACCGACCTTCTTCTATATTGGAAATAAGAATGGTCACTGACGTTCTCCTTGGTTGCTTTATGCCCTCAACTAAGGAGACTGGACGGGGAGTTATGCGAGTCAAATATATGCACAACAAATATACTGTGCCTCGTCTGAAATACAGAATCATGGCATAGTACACGAGATGTGTATTACTGAAAATCCCGTTTCTCAAATGCATTTAATTAAGGCACCCATCTGCTGAGCAGACGGGGTTTGTTGTTCACAGCGCCGTATTTGCTGCTGGCGGCGGAAATATGTATATCCACGGGTAAATTTGGCACGACTTACAGAGTCAAATGAGTAACAACACTCTTAGTCGGCGGCTAACCTAATACTGTGTGCTCAGTTATCGTCCGGGTAGATATCGTTCCCCCACTCACACACGCGCTTGTGTTGGTGACATGTGTTGTCCCTGTGTCAGTGGTGTTATGTTGACGTGTCAATGTGACACTTGTCGCGACCAACATTGACATGTCACACGTCTCCACACTTTGCTAACCGCGCACGCTATCACTGCAAATGTTATGTTTACAGTTCGTCTAATGATGTCACTCGTTGTCTCTACGCTGCGCACGAACGTAGTTCAACTAACGCATGTTGTTCTCTCCTCGCCGTTCCCTTCTTGAGGCTGGCTTGGATACGTCGACATTTTATTTTCCTTCTCCTCATTGCACTTGCACTACTTTCTCTACCACCCTTCTCCATCCTCCTTGGTCTTTTGCTTTTTTCTTGCATTTAACTGTCCATCTCTCCAGGTCTCTCTTCACGCAATCCTCCCACCTCAGTCTCGGTCGCCCTCGTCTTCTTTTTCCCTCCACCCTTCGGGCATCTGCTTTCTTTGCCACCCGTTCTTCTCCCATTCGCTCCACATGTCCTGCCCAGTTCAACCGACTTCTCCCCAACTTCTTCTTGACACTTTCTTTCACACCAACATCCTCCCTCAGCTCTTCCACTCTTCACTTATCTATTCTTGTTACCCACGTAATTCTCCTGACCCAGTTGTTTTCGCACACTTGTACCCTCTCCTGTTGTTTCTCATTGCTATATGTTTGTAATTGCTACCGTTTCCAGGCCATACAGGTAGGCTGGTGTCACACATGTGCGTAGTACCTTTCCCTTGAGTTTTCGCGATATGTGCCTGTCTCCCATCACGCCTTCTACTTTCCTCCATGCATTCGCCCCTGCTTGTATTCTCCTGCGAATTTCTGTCTCTGAGGAGCCATCCCAACATACCGCCCCGCCCAGGTATACAAAACTGTTTCTTTATTTTAGATTCTTCTCCTCCATGTATATTTCCAGTTCTTTGTTTTGTTGCCCAACCCATTTTCAGTCCGTGTTTGGTGAAGATGAACACACGTTGTAGTTAATTCGATCCGATACCGTAGCGTACATGTAACGTTCAATGAAATACATTTCTTCAACAACACTGAATTATAACAAACATGTCGAAAATATGTATAAACTACTACTGTTCAAATAAAATCGTACATAAATACAAAAAAGACACAATGTTTTACAATTTAGAGAACAATCGGGACGTGGTATCTCTGCGGCAAAACGCCAGACTGTCTATCGAAAGGACTAGGATTTGAGTACACCTACTGCCGTTTCGAAAATAGGGTAATTTCTTTAACACCTGATTGCCTGTGTCTTTCGTATGTTATGCCACTAGTCCTTTCTGCCTTTCTGTCTGTTAACTATGTCGTGACTCACATATTGGCCCTTAGCCCCAGTTAATCACCCTTGTAGCTATGATGATTTGATCCGATGTTTAGCGATTTTCACATCAAACATCACGCAGACAACATGCAAATATGACAACTCAATGCGTTATGAGTCGACCTGTTGTTTGGTGTCTCTCGGTAACGAGATGATTTTGTTACCAACGAGAAACTCGACCCTCGAGAAACACACGATGGGGGCGGCCCTCTCTCGTCAGGTCTATTCAATATGTAGCCCGCTTACGTACGAGGCGTGACAATATCACTAACAGGGGGCGTGTGGAGACGAACTAAGCAACACACTAAGCCAACTAATCGTGTAGTTCACAGTTACACCGAAAATACTACTACTTGAATTAGCTCCATCATTCTGATCGACACGAGAGTTGATGAATGACAAACACAGCTTATGCAATGTCGTCGTTCGAGCACGAACTGTTTGGGTGGTGTACCCAGCGAGCGCCCCTATAGCTGTGCAATGCAAGTTTTATTGACGTTATTCGTTTTTATGTGTGTTCCCAACATTGTTGGTCTTGCTTGTTTCATAAGATTATATCGAGGTACCTGCATTGATACGATCGGCCCTAATGGCACCAGGCTTCCAATAAAAAACCTCCATAACAATAACATGATAACAGGGGCGGTTTTGAGCTTTTTTTTTAATTTGTTTTAACAATATGACATAAATGCGTCAGGCCCAGTTCGCTAGCCACAGAGTGAACAATGGCATGTATGCAAAACAGCTGGCACAATAGTTTACATTTCTGATCCGACATTAAGCGATGTCCAACGCCAAGTACATACGTATAAGCATCTAGATTAGCAGGGCGCGACTGGTATAATAAAAGGTATCACCCGTGACACAATCCTCCACATTAGCTTCTAGTTTATAGAATCCCACACAGCATCATCAGAAGAACGACAAATACAAACATACAATAATATAGAATATGAGAGGAAAGTGGATAATGACAGGTTACACCGCAAGAACAAGACTTTTGGTGGACCATCTGAACAACTGAATGTCAAACAAGAAAAGCAAGAGGAGAGAAGAGACAAAATTACCAATTACGCAGGAGTACTTTGGACAAGCACAGCCAGACGCAGAACAATTTGGAAAGGTCTAGCTTTAGAGGTACATCCTGCAGTGGATGGTGAATCGTTTGTGTTTGTGCTGCGCAGAGGAAAACCTTCAGGCTATGGATTCACATTCCTTCACTGACATAACTGTAATCGTTGATCTGCTTATACTCTAAAGCAGCACTGTTCTAAAATAAGTGACGTGTTCTCTCTTTCAAATTGGTATCTAATCTATGTTACGCTTCAGGGGATTGGGTGACGTCACCAACAAGGTTTGGTGCCGTCGCCTTCTGCAAGTCTCTCGTATGGCGCCTAGCCTACGATGTGCATTGATGCACGTCCTGCCATAGACGCGGGAACGGGGAGGGGGCAGTTGCCCCCTGGAATTTCTGTGGGGGGGGGGCAGACATATAGTTCTGCCCTCCATTAAATGTGAGCGTGAATGTTTGTTTTGTGGCGAGCGACAAAGGCGGTGAAAATATAAATTTTATGAGACGATTAATGTGTATTTTTGTTGACTGAGAAAGGTGTGTGCAATTTGAAGGTATACATATTGTTTTCGGCCCCCCTCCGCAGTAATATGCGGCGTGGTGGGGATTTTTTTTCGAAACCCCCCCCCCCCCCCCCCCCCCCCCCGCCATCTTCGGATGTAATCATTTCAGCGGAGACAGCGGAGAAAAGGTAAATTGACAGCAGCGGTATGAGACACAACCAAAAAATGTGTTAATAGCACTGCACCCCCGTGTTTGTTCGGATGTCATGAGTTCACCAGCCGAGACAGCGGAGAAGGTGAAGTTATAGCGACGAGTTGACCATAAAATCTACCTACTTTGTTGAACGACTTTCATTATAGCTAACGCTATGTGTGCAGTGGTACGAGCCTTCTGTACATATCTACTCAACCTCTACGCAATATCGACAAAGAATAGCCGAACAAACAAGCAGTCGAATGATATCTGACACAAACCGGAGATGGGCGTTACCGTCGCCGTGAGGCCAAAACGAATAAAACCTTTTCATTTCTGACAGGACTTGGAGGATATATTCTGTTTGACTATAGCCGGCTTACAACACAGGGATTGCCTGTACATAACACAGGTTCAGTGTTGCTATTTACAGCACGTGGATGTAATGTATTGACTTGGAACTCGTCGGGGGATCCGGCGAATTGTGCGTTGCCCGGAAACTTTTGACATATTACCGGACGACGCAGAGAGGGACAACATAGAGTGAACAAATAAAAATGAAACAAACATCTGGCAGTGAGATATTAATCTACTGTTGACGTATTAATACTTCCGTAAAACATGTGTAATTGTGGCTGATGAAGCCGTGGGGGGTTTTCATAAATTTTCCCTCAACACAGACAATCTTGTTCGGTCATATATCATACATGTCTGACGGTATGGCATTCCGTGGGTCCGTGGATAGACGTGTACCAAACAGAAGGAAGCTCCAGGACCCTGCCTGATAAACAAATAGGACAGAAACTTAAGCAAATACAGTAAAATAATTGGAGCAATCGCTACTAGAAAAGAGACAGACCACAAAGGTGAGAAATGTGGAACACCGGAGAATGAACAAAATGTTGTTAAATCGACAGCTCTCCCTCTTTCAGAACACCGACAAGCTTAGGTGCAATCTGTGGTAAACGTGAGCTGCCATCGTAAGCAAGT
This sequence comes from Escarpia spicata, assembly GCA_963995525.1. NCBI lineage: Eukaryota > Metazoa > Annelida > Polychaeta > Sabellida > Siboglinidae > Escarpia > Escarpia spicata. The sequence goes on from OZ023215.1 coordinate 35,571,941, forward strand.
ATGTGAGAGTAAGTATCCAAATCCGCAGCAAGTTTCGCGAAACACAAATAAAACAGTTCAACACGATCACTGAAGGAAACAGTAATTTAGAAGTGGTTTGATTCAATCATTATAAATTCCGTTATGCTTTCACTGGTCCGTGTAATGAAAACATGCAAAACGGGTCAAATTTCTATAACCCGGACGAGTACATGCATCCTGATCAAGACAGCCAAACAACCCGTTCTTTGTGGTGTAGCAATACTTCATTTGAGGTCTTGGCCTTATAGTAGATCATTCAGAAGGTCTCAGCAGGTGACATTTTAGAAAGGAGACAACAGTTATACACACACGATTAGGACAAGAACTTGTTAGTGGTATTTTGTGCCAGATACCTTTCAATAGAATGCTTCGTCTTTACTTCAATTCTGACATTCTTGTTGACAGAGAGAAAACGACTAAGAAGTCGTCAGCTTGATGTCACGGTCACGCAAACCATTCATATGAGGACTGGGCAGTACAAGGCATGTCCACATCGGTTTCGCCTGCCTTTGTATTCGTATCAGGCAATGAATGCTGTTCTAGAACCACGATAGACAATTGATATTTAAAATTGGAAAATTATTGAAGACATTTCTGTTCTCAAACTAATATGGCCAGACATAATTTAACCTTTGCTTTATTCATGCATATAGTTTTAATAAATTTTTAGTCTTATTTATCTCAGGGTCACATTTTAGTATCTAATCAAATTATTTAATGTAAATTAGGCTTTTATTTTATTTATTTTGTATTTATTTATATATATATTTTTATTATATATATATTTTTTCCAGTAGGTTCAGCTGTTCAGCACTTTTGCTAATCGTTTATTTTATCATTGCATTTACCCGTAATTTTACTATACTTAGGCTTATATATATATGCATACACTATATACTAGGATATTGTTTGCTAATTTAATTTATTTTCTTATTTGTTCTCTTAAAAGTGCTTTTATGCTTCTTATATGATTGGCAATTTGTAAACACCCGTGAACGGGGGTCAATAGTCCCGGATTTGATGGTGTATAAATAAAGTTTATTATTATTATTATTATTATATTGCAGACCATAAAATACAACGCGATTTGGTGCATTAGAATTACCACGAAACCACAAGGCGGCGTAAAAAGGTAGCAAAAAAACAGGTGTTGGCATGGTAACGTTGTCACCCATTTAATATGATACAACCTACCACTATTATGTGGAGCGCAGTAGCGCAGCGGCAAGAGCTTCGGTATCTCGACTGAGAGAACCCTGGTTCGAATCTTGTGCGGCGGTGCCGAACCTTGGGCAGGTTCGTTTACTCTACATTTCGTCAGTTCACGTTGTATGAATGAGTACCAGACAGTAGACAGTGGTGGATATTTGTTTACGAATAGTCTTCGCGCATTAATTGCAGCGTGGCTGGATGCTTCCCAGATAAGTCTAGATGGTGTTCGATTGAACATGTCTGCCAGGGAGTAAAGTGTAAAGCGCTTTTAGCAGTCCTGAGGACAAGATACTGCGCTGTATAAGAACTCACGTTTACTTGTATTAGGTTAGTTCGAATTAAACAAATTTGTTGAATGTGCAATGCAGGCATATTCACGTGCACACCGTATAGTAGAGCGGCAACTAGTGTTAACGGTGTCATCTCGTGACTAACATCACTGTCTGGTAGCCGCTCCCACCATTACTTCTACCTACATTTACTTGCGCCTCCAATTATGTACGTTTAAGACGAGCAGACATTCACTGCATTGTGTCGATACACTTGGTGCATTGTCCTGTCTGCAAGACGACCAGTGTATTGTCATACGATTGTCGCTGCAGGTATCACAAGACGTTATCAGCAACAAGCGCACGCCCCACACTATCCAGGGAAACGATAGTTTAAACAACTAAATCTTAAGTGGCAGTTCTTTTTATATCACCCATTGTTCATTATTCTGTTGCTGCACACCCGTAAGTCCTTAAAATGTGCTAGTTGTGTAGTATGCATTTCGCTGCATTCAAGTTATTTTTATTGTGAACACAGCAGTACCAAAACCACAAAACGAGTCACCAGAGACAGTTTTTAAACAAACAATAACATTAGAATACGCAGATAGTAGCAATTTGCAGAGTAATTTGTATTGTTATGCACGCAGTTCAGTATGCTATAATGTTCCTAAGGTGGTATATCGCCGTTGCTTTGTACCTGTTTCAGTTAACCATTGTAAACAATGACTGGTGGAGCTAGGACGAGGTGCTTATATAGTTGAAGAGAAACAGAGAGATTGGGGGCGAGGGGCGAGGAAGAAAGACATGATTGGAGAACGAACAACCAAAAGTGACGTCACACGGATGAGAAGAGCATTGTTGCACGATCCACACCAGTAAACCCAGAGAAGAAGGACTGCAGTTTTTGCAACATTAGGTCCTGCCACTTATTTCGTTATTTTGAAAATCAAATTATAATTATGCTTTTTAAGAGAATTGTCTCTGTAGAATGAAACCGGTTAGTAATTGGTAAGGTTTGTAAAGTAAGTTCTCTTAGGCAAATGTTCATAGTTATATGTGGTATACATGACAACATCGTAGGCGAGTTTAACTGTATTCGATTGTCATAGGATCTTGAATAACATTTAAAAATGCTAAAACAGCAGATAGTATCTGGAAAATATGTTACATGGCGCCTGTACAGATCAGGCGGAAACGAAGCAGGACATTTCCGTAGCTGCCCTGCTTTGCCAAAGTTATTTAGTATTTGTCAAGTGTCCATTGCAATGGGGGGATCGCATTTGGTAACTTGGCTTGTACAGTGACAGTATGATTTCGATGTAATGGTTGTGTCTCTTAGCTTGCAGTTTCTCAGCGGTCATCCAGTATGAAACTGTCGATGGTGTTCTTTTGCGAACAGTCATTTGAGTTTCATCGGGACGTGTTCGTCAAACTTGCTTGAATGCTTTACTGATCGCACATCTCAAATATGTATCTTTGTATTTTTGATGGATTATAATCTCGATTTATAGTTCGTTTAGACATCAGGGTTAAAACCGGAAATAAATAAATATAAGAAAATGCTGTCAGTGTATTGCAAAATATAACATTGAACGACATAACAAAAAGTATAAAAACCACCGCCGTGTTCTCATCATGACGATGATTAAGCGTGACAACCATTGCAGAATGTGGACTTTTGTGTTTGAATTGCTTATGTTCTTAACTTCCTTAGGTTCAATGGGGTAACATGATATCTCATTAACACTATTAAACACAAATTAAAAACTTAAATGTTACACCTAAAATATAATTCGTTGACAATAAAGGGAGTTATTTTGGGGTCAACCATGTTTACATGTTATACCATGACATCTCGATTGGGAGCAATTAAACGCTTATGATCTAGTGACTTATACTAACACCCATATGGTGAGCTTACGTATATGATCTAGTGAGCTATACTAACACCCATGTGGTGAGCTTACGTATATGATCTAGTGAGCTATACTAACACCCATGTGGTGAGCTTACGTATATGATCTAGTGAGTTATACTAACACCCATATGGTGAGCTTATGTATATGATCTAGTGAGCTATACTAACACCCATGTGGTGAGCTTACGTATATGATCTAGTGAGCTATACTAACACCCATGTGGTGAGCTTACGTATATGATCTAGTGAGCTATACTAACACCCATGTGGTGAGCTTACGTATATGATCTAGTGAGTTATACTAACACCCATGTGGTGAACTTACGTATATGATCTAGTGAGCTATACTAACACCCATGTGGTGAACTTACGTATATGATCTAGTGAGTTATACTAACACCCATGTTGTGAGCTTACGTATATGACCTAGTGAGTTATACTAACACCCATGTGGTGAGCTTACGTGTATGATCTAGTGAGCTATACTAACACCCATGTGGTGAGCTTACGTATATGATCTAGTGAGCTATACTAACACCCATGTGGTGAGCTTACGTATATGATCTAGTGAGCTATGCTAACACCCATGTTGTGAGCTTACGTATATGATCTAGTGAGTTATACTAACACCCATGTGGTGAGCTTACGTGTATGATCTAGTGAGCTATACTAATACCCATGTGGTGAGCTTACGTATATGATCTAGTGAGCTATACTAACACCCATGTGGTGAGCTTACGTATATGATCTAGTGAGTTATACTAACACCCATGTGGTGAGCTTACGTGTATGATCTAGTGAGCTATACTAATACCCATGTGGTGAGCTTACGTATATGATCTAGTGAGCTATACTAACACCCATGTGGTGAGCTTACGTATATGATCTAGTGAGTTATACTAACACCCATGTGGTGAGCTTACGTATATGATCTAGTGAGCTATATTAACACCCATGTGGTGAGCTTACGTATATGATCTAGTGAGTTATACTAACACCCATGTGGTGAGCTTACGTATATGATCTAGTGAGTTATACTAACACCCATGTGGTGAGCCTACGTATATGATCTAGTGAGCTATACTAACACCCATGTGGTGAGCTTACGTATATGATCTAGTGAGTTATACTAACACCCATGTGGTGAGCTTACGTATATGATCTAGTGAGTTATACTAATACCCATGTGGTGAGCCTACGTATATGATCTAGTGAGCTATACTAACACCCATGTGGTGAGCTTACGTATATGATCTAGTGAGTTATACTAACACCCATGTGGTGAGCTTACGTATATGATCTAGTGAGTTATACTAACACCCATGTGGTAAACTTACGTATATGATTTAATGAGTTATACTAACACCCATGTGGTGAGCTTACGTATATGATCTAGTGAGCTATACTAACACCCATGTGGTGAACTTACGTATATGAAATACTGAGTTATACTAACATCCATGTGGTGAGCTTACGTATATGATCTACTGAAATTGCGCACAGGGTTTTGGTAGGAATTTAAATATCGATAGCCACGTACTAGTAACTAGAACGAGAATAGCATAATAAAAGACAACTGTTTGCATACTACGTTTAATAATCAGTTAGTAAACTTTGAACAGTCGACTGCTGGTTGTTGGATATCATCTTTCTGTACCGTGGTGTATATGTGTCCTATGATGATAATATATAAATGCAGTACAACATAGCGACTACATAATAATAATTCACACACGCACGCACACACAACCCAGTGAACCCACATAAGTACGGTACTCATTTGTCTTGCAAGCCAATTGTTGTGTTGAATGTCGTTTGGCCTGTGACAGGTGTTCTTGAAAAAAACGGTTTAATGATGATAGTCATTTGTGGATGTCACGTACTCGTCTTACAATAGTCGCCCACAACGAAACAAACAGAAATTCGGTGAATTATATACCTTGAATTGATGAAAGAACCCAAAGCAGTGCACAAGTTATAATTCAAGGCAAGTCGGGTTATTGTACTATGTAATGTTGGATAACTGATATTGTCAAAAGCAAATAAGCAGGCTGCTGAATTTGTAG